>JZKD02S0012692.1:216327-227700 GCA_000966675.3 Picea glauca
TAACCTCTTAACTCAACAAAAGTACGGTGATCTTGGAAAGCTTCTCTTAATGCTTTTCGAGCACAGAAACAAAATTCTAAAGAATCACAAGTAATCACTTACCCTCTTAAGGTCCAATAGACCAATTAAGTCTTAGTGGAAGTTAATCATTATCATCATCACCATCATCATCATCATATATATATATAAACTATATAATTATATGTAGTTTATATATAATATAATATAAACTATATAATTTATATTATATATAAATTATATATAATATACATAGTTTATATTATATATAAACTACATATTTTTTCCACGGAAAAATTTTGCAAATTATATTAGAAGTATAATTTTGTTCTATGCTAGAGAGGTTACAAAACAAGCTAAACAAAACCTAGAGAAAAAGGTATAATTATAATCCATGCTGGTCATTACATAAAACCAGTTATGTCTGTCAAAACAGTAACTTTACGATGGCAGAAAAGTGTTGTGGGAAAGGTCAGCGCTAAAAAATAATTTTGAGTTGTGCTTTGTTGGGAAGAGAGTCTTAAAGATTGATCAGATCTATAATTATATAGTTGTCGACTGACCTAAAATAATTTTAGAACATGTGTGGGGCCCTCGTGACCGTCCACCTAGAGATTGTAGGAAATGATTCCGGCTTTTTTCTTTAGTGTTGCCTTGGAGAGTGAATCGGCTTCTTTGTTATTTTCTCGATAAGTATGTTTGAAGTTTAGTTTGATGAAGGATGATTGGAGTTGTCTGATCCTTTCCTTCCAGCCGAAGAGAGTGGTGACCTGTAGTTTTCTTTTATTTTTAAGCCAGTCTATGATGATGCGAGAATCCCCGAATAGCAGAAGTGTATATAGATTTAGTCTGGAGGCCAAAAGGAGTGTGGCCCAGGTGCCCAATAATTCGGCCCTAGTATTGGTGCTCTGTCCACAGTTAAATGTCCATCTGCAAAGAGTGTTTGGGGAGATATGTATCACTCCTCCAGCACCACTATGCGTACCATTTGATTGTGATGCTCCATCGAACCAGCCTGTGGGAGTCTTCTCTAGGATGGGGATCTTTTATTTGGTTTTTTCCCCCGTAGTTCTTGGGTGGATAGTTGTCCAGGAGTTGTGCAAGCCAAGCGATTTATAGGCCACAGTATTGGCTGAAGGTGACCTATTTTCAAAAATGAAGTTGTTCCTATCAAGCCAAATATACCAGCAGACCATGGGGGAGATTTAAAGAGTGATGGGCGATTTTTTACCAGTTCTCAAAGCAATCTGCTAATGTATGTCCATCCCAGGAGAAATTTAAATTGAGTGTTGCAGAGATATTGGCCCAAACTATTCGGGTGAAAACGCAGTTGATGAATATATGATGTATTGATTCTCCTTCTTGGTTGCAGATATGACAAATATTGGGGGTGGTCCATCCTTTTTTTTGGAGGATGTCCCGGGTATTTATCTTATTTTCAAGTGATAGCTAGATGGAGAGTTTTAATTTGAGAGGTAAAATCCAATTCCAGAGATTCTGTGTCTAGTCACCTGTATTGTTGTGCCAAGTGTGATTTGAGATTTTCGTGTATACATTCTTTGCAGTCAAGAAGCCTGATCGGTCGCCCCCCATCCACATTGGTTGATCATCAGTTGTTTGGAGCTCAATACCCATGCTCGCTAGATGTTGCCAAAAACTGGTCCATTCGGGCGCTAAGATGGAAGGTAGATCGAATTCCTGGATTGTTTTCCAATTATTTAAAAGAAGATCTAATCGGCGAGTCCCTGTCACTTGGAAGAGGTAAAAAATGTTTTTTGTATTTAAGGAAGAGATCAGATGAGGACTGAGAAATGAGTTATGTTCCATACCAACAATGCAGTCCTTGCCAAGGTTGATGGAGTGCCCCAAGCTCGGGTTCCAACAAAGTGAATTTGATATCCAGCTCGCAGATTTTGTAATATTTCTCCAAAAGGTAGAGGATGATCCTGTAGGGGGAGTTGTTGTTCTGAGCCAGGAGTCCATAGAGATATAAGGCATGTATTTATCTTTTAATATGAAATTCCAGATCCCTATGTGTGTTATAGCACGCCAAAGGGTATTGGTCGCCAGATCTTGAGAAGAGTCGAAGAGGTTCCTGATCCCCCAACCTCCTTTTCTTTTTGGTTTAGCAAGAGTTTCCTAGTTGCACAAGTGTTGGTGATTGTGGTCTGATCATATCGACTAGAGGAAGTTGAAAGACAGCTTCCTTAACTTATCTAGCATGGAGGCAGGTATGGATTCTAGCACCATTAAAAAAATAGGTTGACCTTCCAAAAACCCTTTGAGAAGAGTGTAACAACCTCCTAAAGAAAGCCAACGGTTACACCAGTGACCAATTCTTTTCTCGACTTTGGCAATGATCCAGTTCCAATCAGATGGATTGAGTGAATCTTATTTTAATAAATAGTCGAGGTATTTGAATCCTTCAGAGAGGTGAATGAATCTATGGGGAAGACGAGATTTTAGAAGGGCGAGCGATTGGTCTTGGAAATTTTCAAAATGGAAGGTCGATTTGTCCCAGTTAATCAAGAGTCCTGAGGCACTACAGAAAGTCTTCAAAAGATCATTGATCTCTGTCCATTCCTTAATAGAGCCATTAGTCATGATGAGCACATCACCAGCGAACAATAGGTGTAATATCCTAACAACTATGGAAACTTTTATCCTAGAGATCTTCCCTTCAGATTGACTATTTTTAGGAGCAGTGAGAGGCCTTCCATGACCAAAATGAATAAAAGAGGAGAGAGTGGGAATCCCTACCTCAAACCTCTGCCACTGTGGAAAAAGGGGCAAGGTTCGCCATTCATCAAGATCGAAAAATTTGTATTTGTCACTCCGCACATGATCCACTTGTTGGAGGTAAGAATGAAGCTCTATTGGGTAAGGATTAATCTGAGGAAATCCCAATCTATGCAATCGAAGGGTTTTTTTAGGTCTAGTTTTAGTATTAGAGCCTTTGATTTTTTCGCCTTGATGCTGTGTAGGCACTCATGTGTTGTTCCTATGGCATATAAAATATGTATTCCTTTTAAAAACCCAAGTTGTTCACCAGAGAGTGTTCTCGAGAGGATAGACTTGATCTGGTTAGCAATGATTTTTGTGATCAGTTTTTAACAAAGGTTGCATAAGGCAATTGGCATGTAGTCCCCAAAGGTAGATGGATTTTTTTCTTTGGGGATGAGTGTTAAGAAATTCAATTGAGTGCGCCTATGATTCTCCCTCTGAGTCTAGAATCCTCTACAAGGTCTAGCAGATCAGACCCAACCAAGTCAAAAAAATGTATAAAACATTCTACAGTCCAGCCGTCGGGGCCTGGACTTCTGTCTTTATTGAATGAATTTAGAGCCCCAAGGACCTCCTGTAGTGTGCATGGACTGTCCAGGATGCTTGTATCTTCTGTTGTGACAAAATGTGGGAAGAGACTGGCGACAGAAATAGAGTCTTGTGGGTGGATGTGTGTAGACGATGCATAAAATGATTTGTAGTGTATTGTGGTCGTCGTCTTAAGAGTTGGTTGTCCCCTGTGTGTAAATCTAGAGTCATCTTGGATCTCTCAAATATGCTTATTATTTTTTTTGGAGCTTGCGAAATGATGAAAAAAATTTGTGTTGAGATCGCCAACTTTTATCCAAGTAGCTCTGCTATGTTGACGCCACCGGGCTTCATCCACTAGGAGTAATTTTTTTCTTTTAGACTCCAGTTTTTGAAGTGTGAGGGTCCTATCACGATGTCCCCCGACTGACGTATCCTCAAGGAGGAGGTCCTAGATATTAAGTTCCAATTCTGACATCCTCACTTGGTTGTCTTGTTTGTAATTGTGAGCCCACTACTTGATGTGTCTTTTGAGTGATTTCAATTTCCATACCAGGAGATGTTGTGGCTCTAGTTTGGTTTTGTAGAGAGGATCAGTCCATACTTCCTTGACGATATCATTAAACTTTGCCTCTTGTAGCCAGTTGGAGTTCATCTTGAAGGGGTAATCTTTCGGAGAGAGTGTGGTCTCAAGTTGAAGGAGGACAGGGGTGTGGTCTGAAAGAAAGGGGTATTCCACCCAGGATCGAATTCATCCATACAGAGTAGCCAGTGTTTATGAGATAAGGACCTTGTCAAGTCCTTTTTTGATTGTTGCATAACTTGCGCGGCCATTGCGCCAAGTGGGGACGATGATGGTAGGTAATATGTCTACCAGTGCGTGTGCTTGGAAGATATTTTTGAAGTAGCTAGCAAGTGGATCTGTGGATGTTGATGTTCCCTAGACTTCCCCCACGCTAGTTGTTTGATTCAGGTCCCACACTATGATGAGATTAGTAAGGTCAAGTAAAGCCCAATTTTCCACCTTGTCCCAAAATAATTTACGCTCAGTACATGGTCCATAGGTATTGAGGAGGGAGATATGTTGATTATTCCGGAGACAGGTACCCATGAGTAGGATACCACCACTGCAAATATGTGGGATCGGATTAAAAACAAAGGGATCTCATGAGATGGCAAGGCCACTGGAGGTGCCAATGGAATCTGTTGAGTTGTTAAGCCAACTCGATTGGAAGTCATTCAAGAATGATCTGGATTTTTGTCTATTCGCCATGGTTTCCTGTAGGAAGATAATATTCAGCGAAGTCCTAGAGAGTAGACTTTTGAACGAGGCAGTTTTCAGGGACCCCGCAACCCCTCTTATATTGAGTGTGAGAAGGATCATGGTTTGTCTCTGGAAAGGGATTTAACTCCTCTAAGTGCCCCAATGTCAGAGTGAGATGAAGGACCTTCTTTTCTACGGGAAATTTGGGTTTTAATCGGTGAGTGCACAAAGCATTATCCCTTTGAACAGGTAGAATCATTGTCTAAAATTGTATTTTAGGTTGTAGGGAGGTATAGAGCCTCGCCAGAGGCTAGAGGTCTGAAGGTGCCACTTCCTCTATAGATACGTAGGGGGGTGGGAGAAAGGACTTCCCTATAGGACGGAAGGAGGGAGTGTAGGACGTCTCCTAAGAAATTGTTTCTTGTATCTGAATCGTAGGGGGGATGGTCACTAGTCTCTTCCAAGGTAGTAAGCGTAGGTGGATCCAGGTTCACAGTTGCAGAGGTTAAGTGGGAGGTGGAGAGACAGTGAGGGGGGTTCGAGTGTAGGTGAGTGGTCACGGTGTTCATTGAGGCTCGTGAGTGCTCGGTAGGGGGCTCAGTGGGGGGGGAAAGAATGGTCCGGTAGGGTTTTACAAGAAGGAGTAGTGTAGGAAGTCGAAGGAGGATAGGAAGGTTCCATAATCAAGCAAGTGTCTTCCCGGAGGGGGGGTGTATAGTCCAGGGCGAGAAAGGAATGAGTGTCCAGATGTTCTTTTTTCCAACTAGTCAGTGTAGAGTGAAGAGTAGGGCGAACATGTTTTGAGTTTACCTGAAATGGAGTCCAGAACCGTTGAATCCTCGGTCTCTAGAGGGTCTGGATAGGTACCATGAGTGTTCACCTCCGGAGAGTCTATGCAGGTGGAGAGTTCCAATTTTTCTAAAAAAAGTTTTCAATTTTCTATAAAATAATTTATTTTTCAGATTTTCAATTTATATATATATATATATATATATATATATATATATATGTTGTTGTTGTTTTAACCTTGTAAAAGTGTTTTTGGTCATAAATTTAGTTTTTTTCCTCTTAAAAATAAAAATAAAATAAAAAATCGTTAGTTTTTTTAGTTTTTATATATAATTTTAATTCTTTTTTGTTTTTTTGCTCTTTTTAAGTTCTTCTTTATTTTTTTTAATACAAATTTTCTTTTAATTTTTTTTAATTTTCTTTTATTAATTTCAATTGTTTTCTTTTCCTTAGTTTTTTTAGTTTTTAATTTATAAAAATAAAATAAAATTTTTTTTTTTTGTTAAATATTCAAAAATAGTGTTATTTAATTACAATTATTTTTTATGTATTGAAGTACACTTAAACAATTTGTTAAAAATAATGTTTTCCACTATATTTTAAAAGTATGGAACTATAAATTAATTAAGGAGACACAATTATATGAAAAATCTTAATTTTAAAAAAGTAAATGGTAAAAAATATTTTTAAGATTGAAAGAAGTATGGTAAAATGACTAAAAACATCATTGAAAAAAAAATTGAAAATATATGAAAAATAAGCATTTAAAAAAAATATTGTGGAAATATTATGGATCAGAAAATTTAAAATATCAAAATACCACTTAAAAGGGGAGGGGGGTGTTACCGGTAGCACCATTTTTAAAAACAAGGTAAAAAATGTGACCCTTGAAAAAATGAGAACTCGGCAAAGTTCTCATTAAGTTGGTAATATTATTTGTATTATTGATTATACTAATGCAATAGATACCTATTTTGCTTATGCATTCATGTTCCTATTATATTTGAATCATTTGTATGTGAGTGTGATTGATATGAATGTTGTTAGTTTTGGCATTTTAAATGAATGTAATTAAAGCATAAGGAAATGAAACACTCACTAAATCTTCGACACTCTGTACCTTAATCATACGGTAACTATCATATGCACCTCATGTGAGACTTCTTATCTTTTGGAAGGTTGAGTATGTCACTGCACTAGATTAGACCTATATTGGACACTTTTTGTGGACCCCAGGTGATAAAATATAGACAAGAACAACATGGCGGAAAAGGCTCACTAGCCAACACTCTTATGTATTCACTCCAATGTTACATATTTATAGTACAATGGGTGATGCCACCTCATAGAGATATTTTCTCTAGATCCTAAAATCATGCATGATGACTAGGCTATGCAATCTTAACTAAATCATTAGTCATCACTTGAGGATATATTACTAATATCCTAATTGAATAATACAAATATAGGTGACAATTTAGACTTAGTGATTGGTTAAGGTAAACCAAAGGCTAACAATCTCCCCCTCAATCACAAGTCCGATCAATAATACCACCAATAAAGCATACACTGATATCAATTCCAAGTCTTCATATTGAAACTCTTGTGTTGAGCCTCAATGAAGAACTGCCTGAAAAACCACCAATCTAGATGCTAAATGGTTCATCTGAAATGAAATGGAAGAGAGTTGAGATATGGAAGTGAACAGTTGCAATATCTGAACATTTTCTGATTGCTTGACAAGTTGATCATTTTGCCAAGTATTTTAGCTAGAAGAATTTGATGTCTTCTACTAATTGGTGAACATGTAGTATCACCACTCTACTATCAGTGTATCACTAAAGTGCTCTATAAATATGTGGTTTGGGATGACCACTAACCAATTGATACCATGTATCTGATGGTTTTTGGATGACCACTAACCAATATTGACACTTTTAGGTGTCCAACAACATCCCAATGTATAATGTGTATGATTCAATTGCAAGTCATTAGACCATAATCATGTCTAATTCTTCCACCTTTGGAAAATATCTCTATGTAATCATGTGAGCCAGGATGCATGCAATTTGTTCACTTAATGTAAACTCCAATCTTATGAGAGTGAACCAAGAGAAGTGAATCAGCTTCTAGTCTGACACATCCCTGAAAATGCCTTACAACTCAATCAAATGCCAAGTTGCAATGCAAAAGGATCTTGTTGTTCCCTGCTAGGTCAAATGACCATCTATGTGAACCAAACATCCACATCATTGATCTCAAAATCAAAATCAACATCCCAATTATGTATGATTCAACTTAAACCTATTGAACCATAATTCTGCTAAAGTCTGTCATCTATAGACCACAATTTCCCATTTGGAAAATTTCATGCCCATCTGGCATGCTTGATGTTTGTTGTTGTCGAAACTTTCTGTCTGAAAACTATATTCAATTCCATCATCAATTCCCCCCTTTGTCAGATGAAAGGAGAGACCACAAGTGGTTTCATGAACCATCATCATTGGAATTTTTGAACTCCCCCCCTTAAGGTGCATGAGAGTTTCATCATTGTACTCCCCCCTTCTAGGCTCAAGACAATACCATACTTGTTCCATTTGAGTACAACACAAAGTGGGCATGCAGAAAAAACCACATGTTATCTCATCCCGTGAGGGCCATGCTCGAAAGCTACGCCATAAGGGGACCACTTATGTGAGGTACAAAAATGTTATGTGCTACAATATTGGTATTTACTCGAGATTGAATTCTTCGATAAGACTTATATAATTTCTCGGTTATTGATGACCATTTCCAAGGATCAATCCACTCATAATGAATCTTCAATCTTGTAGGTTTCTTCAGTGTTGAAAATCTATCTGAAGAATGGTTATGCTTGCCACAATGCTGGCAAGGATGGAGATCAAAACACTGATTCTCCTTGTGACCAACTCGATTATAATGTTGGCACTTATCACTCTGATGTTGAACTTGAACAGGTGAAGTTGAAGCTTCTTGAAGGAATCCAGCACTATGGAACTTGATTGGTTTGGAATAATCGGAAATATGAATGGTAACTTCCTTGTCATATCCAAGTCTTGTTCTATTCTTGTTGTAAATGTTTTCTTCCCAGGTTCTGATAATGGGCTTGGAAAGACTATTCTGAACCTATTGCTTTGAAATCCGTGGAAGTGGATTTACTGCATGTTGTTGCAGCATTGAAAGGTTTTCTTCATTGAAGTCAAAAGAAAACTCTTGAAAAGTAGGTTCATGAATAGATTCATCTTTGTCTTCATATGGAGTTTTCTTACCGATTTTCTCCTTCACTCATTGTTGATCATCATCATCATCATCATTATCATCATAGAGAGGTTTGTGCTAAACAAAAACTGGTTCAGAACACTTCAGTAGCTGTTGATTTTTGAGATTTATCAACTCGTCATTCAATAGTTGGGATTGACATTGAAGAAGTCTAACTTTAGCTTGCGTCACTTGCAAACAAGTTATCACTGATTGAAGATTTTATTTGTTCAATATCATTGTGTTGCCTTTAGTGGTGTTTATTAGAGTGTTCAGTAACTCTAATAATTCAAGATTTCGAGCCATTTGAAAACACTAAATGAGGTCTCCTTGTGCAAGTAGATCCTGATAAAAGAAGAAGGCTCGACAAAAAATGCTTATCTGCAACTCGCTCACTTGAATCGCTCGCTTTCTATTCACGCTCACTTGAACTTGCCTCGCTTGAACTTGCTTCCAGGAAGTTGAGGATGTCGATTACCACTGAAAATGCATCCCAAAGACTTGATGTTTACAATGATTTGATTTTTAACCACTCAACCTATAGACTCATGAATATAATGACACAAGAAAGTTTTGGGTGTCAGGTTCAACCGATAATGCACCTGAAAATTACAAATTAAACTTCACTAGATTTCAGACTTACAAAAAATAACTATTTGTAAGTTACAAGTAATGTTTTTTCTGAAGATCTTTGTATATGAATGCGTTGTTGGAGCTTTAGAGTCAAGTTCACCTTTGATGTGTTAGTTGTTAATTGATTTTGATTTTGAAGTTGAATGAAGGAAATGAGTTGCACCTTTCATTAATTGCTTAATTGGCATGAATTTGTGTTTGAGCGTGTGTGTATCGTGTTAAATGCTAAAATTGTAAGTTTGTTTATGTCAAAACTAGACAGTAAACAATATAAGCCTCCATGAAAATTTACCATCACACACAACACAAGGTGTACCTAAGATCCCCTTATTCAATTTCAGGTAGATCTAGGACACGAACAAAAAAAATTGATTTTATTATGGGCTTCTTCCTTGCTACCAAATACAATGACCTGTTTAACACTAAAGAGTAAGTTTCATGAGAGGTCAAACTTTCGTCATTAACTCAAACTTTCAAAAAATTGACTATGAAGTATACAAATAGTTGCCCACTTCAAGAATACATTATTTAATAATATCTACTTATTACTCTACTTTAATCTCAAAAGAAGAAAGGCCTTTTACATTAACACAAAGTAATACTTTATGTTAAAACCAAACACTTTCAAACCTTAAGTATCTTTATATCCCTTTAAAAGTGTTTTTCAAAAGTGAATGCATAAACAATTGTGCATAAATTTGTTTTATATGCATAGCATGGGTGTTTTGAATTAGTGGAATAAAAAAATAGTTTTAATACTTTTACCAAGCACACCAGCTACTCAAATTTAAAACTTCTATGAGGCCCTATGCATAGATAGATCCATGTAACCGTTACCACATTTTAATTAAATTTAGTTGTAAAAACTCCATTGACAAAAGATGAATATGCCCTCTGATCTTTGTTTTGCTTGGTAACTTTCTTCTAACGCCAAGTGCATTGATTGTAGGTGCAAGAACAAATATTTTGCTTGATTGCTTGCCCGATCGGAGAGGTTGAGTGTCGATCGTTGTGTATCACTTTAGATCAAAATAGATTGCTTCATATTTGTGTAGATCGGATGGAACTGGTATAGATCAAAGAGGATGAGCGACTAGGGTTTGCAGGTTCTAATCTCGACAGTATTTCTATGTAACCAGTGTCCTCTCTCTATAAAAAGTAGCCCTGCAAATTGCAGCTTCAATTCCAAAGGCTCTTCCGAGGAGCATGCCCCAAAGGAGTGTGCAGGTCCTGATTGGAGAATCGTAGATCCTTTTTGTTGGGTCGTTGGCATTGCCTTGTGCCTGGAGCATCTCTAGCTGAGCATGGGCCATCTCTTTGAGATATGATTCACTTACTTATGGTGAAGAAAATTGACATACACTTACCAATAATGAAGGAGATCGACTCTTCACTTATGCATGTATCAGTTGCTCCTACAGATGCATAGTACTTCAAATTGAAGGAAAAAAATGGATGCAAATACCAGTGTGTGAGAGCAGAGAGCAGATCAAATTGTTGGAGGCTTGAATCACTCTGTTGGATATCAAATCGTTGTTATTGGAGGCTCGGAATAGCGCCTGCATGGATCTCTCTTCTCATTTCAGTATGCTCTTTAGAGTTATAATTTCTGAACGTTCTTTGTGCAGGTAGTTTCGTATCCGTGCAAAATGATGGATAATCGATATAGCTAGAGTTTTTTTTGTTTTTTTGTTAGCATGCTTCACGGATCTCAGCTGAATCTGTGTGATTTCAAGCACCAAGCTAAGTCAACTACAATCGATACACCAGGATGAGGCAAAATATATTTCACTTAAATGGAGTGTCAGGTGCAGGATCTGTTTTTCCACGTAGTTGATTCTCTTTATTTAATGGGCTTCTGGAAGCAATTGAAATTATAGGTCTTCCAATTTCCAATGGAATGGATCCACCATGCATTCTATAACGACAATCTAAACATCCTCTTCTCCCTTGATTATGTCACGATGGATGTGGCCTCATAAATTGAATGCATAATGCATCTGCATGATCTTCGAAGCAACATTTGTTCATCTTCACAACCAAGAGATCTAGTGTTCGGGCCTCAATATCATGTCCAA
>JZKD02S0012692.1:288245-302750 GCA_000966675.3 Picea glauca
ATGATGTACATTTAATTCCTCCATGAGCTTGTGGAACTCAAACAAATGTTGACCAGGATTGTCGTCTTCATATTCTCCAAATTTAGGAAGGATATCTGCCCAAATTTTAATGTCTAGAATAGTGTTTGGAAAGCCATAAACATTAGCAAAGTCCAGAGGAGCAAACCTTGCAGAAATTTGAGCAGCGAACGAGTTCGACATTTGAGACCAGTGGAGTCGCCAACAAAATCATGTAGAGTCTACGAACCAAGGAGTCACCAGGTGAATGATCACAGCCAATTGAATGCCTATCCCTTGTTCACCATCAAGAGATAGATATGAACTTTGTCGTATCCCAGGGAAGATGACCTCATCCTCCATCCCCGGTAACGGCGCCAAAAATGTTGACACTCGAAACTAAAATGGGCTGCAGCAAATCAATCCCAAGGCAACCTCGAACCACTTTGGATTGGGAGTTGCCCCTTCCAACCCGAGAGGGATCTCTCGAACAATGTCACAGTAGGAATTTAAGTAGCGTGAAAAAGGTGGGCAGATTTAAGGGTAAATTATGGTCTTGGATTTTTGGGGTTTGGGTGTTAAACCAGGGAAATGGTCCATTGGGCATGGAGTCAAATGAAAACCAAAGGAAAGAGATAATAGTAGAGATCAAATAACTTGCGGAAAGTGAGGCAAAGTAAGTCTATCTTTCAGCGTTTTGATTAATCATGATGCGGTAGCGGAAAGAAAAAGGAAAGGCCAACATAGCAAAGGATATATGCAGAGTTCTGAAAATGTAGATTGGTCTTACACATTTGATAGCTGGTGCAGAGGAAAGGCAATAAACCAATACATAAAACCCAAATCCTTTTGTCATAGTAGTGGTTGTACTAAAGTATAACGAAGCCCATCGTTTAGAAGAAAACAAAAGGTAATGCAGTCGTGATGGATTAAGGAAGACATAAAGCTATGGTAAAGACAATATCAACTGCGAGTAAAGAACACATAAATGCAATCCAAACAGATTTAACACAGCTGAAAAGAAGAAAAACATGTTGAAAGAAATCGACTGTGATGAATCTCACAGTCGCAAGAAAAAATCATCTTTATTACTCCAGTCTGGTTTACAAAAACTCAGTCATTACAATGAAACTCTCTTCGAAAGAAGTTTTTTTTTAGTCCTACGCTCATGCGCCCCCCTCTTTCACTGTTACATACATTAGTGTTTTAAACAGAAACAATAAAACTCTTGGTATTCCAGGAATCTGAACCGGTTTTCCTTCTCTGGGCTATGCGAATGCCAGGTGTGTTTGCCAGATGTTCTATCGTATGCTCTGCAGGCTACTCGAACCGCTACTAATTGTTTTGACAAGTGGATAGAATGATCTGCGAAGTTGTAACGGATTACAGTCTTGATGGTCTGCGATCATTATTCAAAAAAAGCATGACTGCATTGTTGATATGCCACAAGATCCACATATACCCCTTCGAAGAGTATGGCTTTGTAGCAAATGAGGCAAAACCTAATCGCAAATAAATAAAAGAAAAAAGAAAAAGGACAGTAAGCTTGTCATATGAGTCAGGTATACGAAATCAACTTTCCCCTTGCATCCTTCCCATGCAGATTCATAGAGAGTATCAGAAAATTTGTACATTGTTCCATACAGATCACAAAAGTACGCTCTTGCACCTATACACACGGCCTTGCGAAGGAACGAGGAAAAGACTTATTTTCTCTAAGCCAGTTCTTCGTCTTGAGTAGATTCTTTGTCAACTGCAATGTTGGTGTAGGATTCTGGAGCAAAAGATATAGGCAATGAAGTCGATCGATGTAAGGGCTGCTAATAATAAGTAGAAACGATCCATATGCCCCTCGTTGAGATTTCCAGGTATCCAACCAGGTCTGTCTTCCTTCTTTGCGACATACATTGTGACTGTCACTGCTAACAAAATCGCCAAACGATATCGAGGTCATGCAAAGGGCACTCCCAAAGCTTCAGAGAGCATCAGGGGCCTAGCTATTGAAAAATTCTAGTTGACCCACGTACATAAACACCTCCGAAGCACCGATCAAGGCGTACTGAGGAATTTTCCAGAAAATGTTGAGGAAGCTTGGACTGCCGGGTACGATTTTGTTGTGCACTTAAAACCAAATGGAACTAACACCCATCTGTATAAAGCTATCCACACTGCTACACCGAAAATATCAAACATGGACATCGCAGCATCTGGAACTTTGAAGCTACCCAAGGAGGTGTTCCTTGCAACACCCTCTTACACGGGCTATAAAAATAAAACTCGGAATCTGTCCGAAGCAGGAGCAAGTCCCACGACTCCCTTTCGAAAATGTGAACCTCGGGAATACTACCATTCTCGATCTAACCACAGACCTTACTTTTCGAATATTGTATTATTTCCTCGTCTGTGAAATCTAAATCTAGGAGGAAAAGACGAAGAACATGGAGCCGCAATTACATTGTTACAAAGATTCCCGACTGGTGCGTGGTATTTCCCTTCTGCGTGCCTGCATGCTTGGCTGTATTTCTTGAGATCGTAAACTATACATATAGCATAAGCATCCTGCAATGATTCTGAGGCTCTACATTCCTCCTCGACGAGCAGAGATTCATGCATACGCCACTTCGTTGAAGAACCTCCAGCAGCGCGGCCTATGTACAATGCAAGTTTTCTTTGCGTTCCAATTGAAATATTAGAGCTCATAATTGTATCGCTTTTTTCGGTATCCTTCCAGAACCCCGCTTCCGACGCTCTCTGTCTTGTCACGCCCATTCTATGCTTCTTGTTCCTCGGGCTAAAAGAATACAACTCAGTATCTCTTGCCGTCAGAACGTTTTTCCAGCCAAGTTCCACGGTTCACACTTTCACATATCAACCTCGGTAATAATGTCATATTCCATCTTGATGGCTGCCACAGTTGTGGTGCAGTATTTGTTGTGGTCTTGTCAGATGGATTGCGATCATTGTGCAACCAACAGTATTGGAGGAAAGAGCTAGGATGGCAGCCCCTGCCATGTGTGCCACTCCAACGCTTCGTAAATAAAATGGGAAATTGATTCGATGGTGGTTACGGACTAGCTCATTTGGATCATACCCCCGCATTGTTATTTTCGTACAATTGTCATTAGTGGGAGCTTGTACTACCATGCAGTATTTGGCCTGTAATTGTCCATTTAATATGATTTCATTATGCGTCTGTGATATCTGTCACCCTCTCCTGCACCCTTAAACGACATGATAATTTGGATTTGGTCGTTACTCATTGTAGTGTCTCGCCACATCTTAATGAATAGAATGGAAGTTCTGTGAAGGGTTTCGGAATATTTGGTTAACCTAAATTTCTGCAGTACCCGAAAAACGATTGCATCTATTTCTTTAACATAAGTCGCCAACATAAGCATCCTTCTGACAAAGTAATTCTTGTAGGCGCTTTTTCTTGAAGGTTCTCAGACGTCTTTTCCCTCATCGGATTGCCATATTAATCTTTCTTTCAATATGTGAAAGATCTCTACAAGATGCATCCAGATACATCCTCTTTGTTGTCCATAATGACTTCAAGTGGATTCAACCTGCATGTTTCCACGTTGACAAAAGCCCATAAAATTTGCTTGTCAGATCTTAACCAAACTTTGAAATCAAATTCTTTTCCGATCAACGATTTTCCACTCGTTTAAACCTTCAGGGCCTCATTCCTCTGTATGGTCTCGATACAAAACCTAAACAAACGAAATCCATCGAAAAATATTTTGAATTTTCTTGTTGCGGTAACCTCATTAGGTATCTTTCTTTGTAAATCGAGCATTTCATGGACACTTGTAGTGATAGATACAGGTTCCCTCAAGACTTCATGATTGTTTGGAAGCTATGGATCAGTTTATGACCCTCTGGACATGAATGTTTCCTGCGGTAACCTGGGAGCAGAGGTGGCCAAAGAAATTTTCCTCTGATAATCAGGAACTTCGAAGGTGGCAGCAGTGTCAACATGAGGATTATTTTGTTTGGTCAATCTTTGAGACATTGGGGAGAAAAAGTTAATTTCTTGATCCCGCTTCACATTTCCATCCATACACATCACCCTTTGAACATCAGGAACTACTTGAACATCTAAACTTGGAGGTTTTAGGCATGATTGTATAGATACCTTTCTAGCTTCAGCATGGGGATCACAAAGTATTCATTCAAGACTTCAGCTTTGTCAGATGCTCCCTTAATTTCATTTTGTGGGTGAGAACCACGAGTGTTTGGGGATGAAGCCCTTACAGGACCCACAGGTTTAGAGGAAAATGGAAATGAGGACCTTTGGGCTGGAGTGGAAGAGGGTCAGGTTTCATCAAATTTAGGTCTATGTTCCCTCTGAGGTATCTCTGACAATTTGGTCTCATCTTCTTCAAATATATTAGTGGTAGAAACACCTTGGATGTATGCCCCAGCTGTTTTATTTCCTAAACTAGCGAATTGCCAAAGTTGGCCATCAGCCTCACTGGAATCATTTAAATTGTCGCTTGGAAGTGTATAGTCATTATTGGCTTCGCACTCATAGGCCACATCTGTACTATTTTTCCCATTTCCACTGAAGCTATCCCTGTCACTGTTGGAATGGCTACTGCTCTGGCTTTCCTCCATGTTTTCCTGAACACGGCGAACCTTACGAATTGGTCTATCAGGTGTTGTACAAAATACGAATCCAGCTTGAGCAGAACATTGAACCACATAAGGTTGCAGATGAGGATGCCTTAAAATTTCAGCAGTCGTGGGTCTGTGTTCTGGATTTTTCCTCAGCATGCTTTTAATAAGACTTCTCAAAGAAGGGGAGTATGCAGTAGGTAATGGTCCAATAGATGAACGATTTATCTTACTTATTAGTCCTGCCATATCAAATGCTTTGAATGCAGATCGATGAGCATCCATCTCATACATGCAACATCCTAAGGACCAGATATCTGATTTGAAACCATAAGGGATGTCTACTAGAAGTTATGGACACATGTAGTTTGGAGTGCTCACAACCTTGGGCAGCATAGTCGATTTTGATATTTGTTACAACACCTGGGTTGTCTTAAAGATCCTTTCTCTAACATCCATTTTATTTGTTATATTTTTTAAGAGCATAAGTGGAATCTGCCCTCTATGCAATTGTTTCTCCATTGACAAAAACAAATTTGAATAGGTATTGAACAATTGCAGTTGCAACATGGAACAATGCAATATTTGTGTAACTTACCCGAGATACATGCACATGCGAAAGTAAAGGACAAAATCGGATATGGAAAGCGGTACCATTGCCTTGTCGTTGTCCGACTCTCCATCCTTTATATGGAGAATGTGTTGCGAGCCAAGTTTTCTCACCAATGTGACAGTTGCGCCAATGGTTCTGATTGGGTAAATATCACTACTCTATGCAAGTTGGCTGATAGTAGCGTTCGGGACAAAACAATATTCTGAACATATAGTGGGAATTTTTTCCACAATACTTGTTTCGTTGATCGAAATGATACGATCACAACCACTACAGTCATATACTATTTTGGGCAATATATTAAAAATTTTAATGGATATCCCATTACCCAGAAATATATTTTCTGCATGTTTCTAGACAAGTTGTGTAGGAATACTCAGTGTCATTGTCATCATGGTCTCCTTGTCTGTCATGTCAGCACATATAATAGATCTAGTTTTGTTTGCCTTGTCCAAGTAGGTTCTATAGACGACCATTATGTCCCCGATAAACACTTGTCCAGTTTGGTGGTTGTTCAAGCCCTCTATTGATAGTACTTTGGGTGTTACAACTCTAGACCTAGTGACAAATTTTCAACAAGAAAACTAAAGTGAATGGTAGTGTGCAATTTTATTTTTTTTGTATTCTTCTTTTACTGGCATAAATCTATAAGTACATGCATAGATTCGTTGAACTATGGAGCCAGAGTTTTGCAACCACACCTCTTAGTATGCGGAACATGCACTATGTTCGATGTCTCGCTTGTACTTGTTGATACTTCTTGTGAACTGCAAACCATGCATTGCAAATGACATCAACATATTCACCATGCCATAGATCAATAAATAGCCGAGGATATTTGTCTGGCAAACATACTAAGAGCAGAGCATATGCATCTTTACCTTTAGCCTTGTCGTTCTGCTGATGTATGGGATGACTGACTGCTCATGGCCATCTCACTAGTCCAACTTTTTCTGATGCAAGCATGTGCAGATGAACATCAGGACTAAACAAGCATATGCATTGTATATTTTCCATCAGAAGGACTAAATAAGCGTAAAATTGTATGCATCTAATTTTTTTAACTGGAAAAATGTGTAACATAAACAGGGCGTGAGGGCGGGGCACCATGGCCAATCTGTATATCGCGGACCCCTGGAAGCCAAGGGAGAAATCTTGAACCTGCCATCCTGGCACCCGAAATCGAAAAAGTGGGTAAGCATGGAATAAGGTAGAAGCACGACCATAGATATGAAATCGTTAGTCTTCCAACCGGTGCACCAAGGCATTTTCGAAAAGACCACTAAGTGGATCAATTAGAAAACAAAAGGGATAATAGAAAATGGAAAAAGTAGAAATAGGGAGGGAAGAAAGGGCCATTACTTCCAAGCCATCGTTTTGAAGTCTAATATTATATGCCCCACCCAGTTTGTATATTTAATTTACCAGCACATTTGGTATACCTTTTAGAAGATTGTACCATAGAACCCTCTGTTGTTGCACACATTAATTCATCTTCCTGTCCAACCAACATGTTTCTTCCAAGGTACCAACGTCGAATATGCAATGGACATGAAGGCAAGTTAGTATGAACACACACATGTAAAAGAAAGAGAAACAGGTCTAATTATTCCAATGTAATAGCAAGTAGAATACGTAGAATATATTATATTTGAAGGAAGAAAAGAAGGGGAAAAAAATAAAAATAAAAATAAAGGTGCAAAGCAGCAGAACAATAACAACAAATATACGGACAGTAATTGAAAAATGAACACTGGAATATGAAATAAGAGCACTGGTATCCACTTTTGTAATTCCTTGTCTACATTCCTGCCAAAGAGTTCATCATCCTCTCCAGCCATTCTATTTGTTTAAATGTAGCAATGCAGTGAAAACACAGCGGACATGAAGTAGGTTAGTATGCATGAATGCATGTAATGAAGATACAATAAACTAGGTGAATAAATATACAGATAATAAATGAAATACAAAGCAATGAAATATGAAATAATAGTACAAGCATGCACCTTTCTATATCCTCTTCAAGCGATGCAGTCAAGACTCCGTCGTTTTCTCCAGCTATTCTATTTGTTTGAATGTGGGAACGCACAAAATACAATGAACATGAATGGAAGTTGGTATACACCGGAAAACAAGTAATATGTGCATACAGTAAAAGAGACTCAACGAACAATATAAAATATAGACAGGAACATGAACCTTTGTGCTTATCCATCCATAGTTGGGAATGTGTAATTTCTTTTTCCCTGCCCAAAATATATTACAAGCCACAAAATATTACGAAATTGCATGGTCGTAGCTAAACGATTTATGGTTTTCTGTGGCAAACTATCGAGATATGATTCCACCGATGGAAATACATGCTATTTATCCTCTACACATACTGTTGTTCCCACGATACAATATTTTGGTGTTCCGTGGCAAAATAACCAAATATGCTTCCAGACATGGAATTTGGAAATAGAATTTTGCAGAATCTTTGTTGTACATATCATATCTCAAGTACAAGAAAGATTGTATCGTGGGCACACCAGTCTATGTAAAGGAAAAGGAGCATGTATTCTCATATGGGCACATTTGGCCATACATGGTTTATAAACGCAGCCTGCATATGCTTTATTTTAACAAAAAAACAATGGATATTGCAATTGCACATGTACTTCTCGAAGTATTTTTCATGCAACTATTTTCTTTCATGCCAGTACTGAAGCACCAGCAAAATATCATAGCAGAACAAATATCGACCTCGCCAAACAGGGAAAATAACACAACTGCATGTTGACTCATGGGTGCAGGGGCTGAACACCGTAAAGCAGCCAAAAAACAATAATATTCCAAACAAACAAAAAACAGCTCCAACTACCAGTGCAGGACCCCAACCCTACAAAGCCGAATCAAACAAAAGAAAACAGCAAGCACCAAACCAATGAGAAAGAACAAATATGCCCAACTGCATCCCCACGGCCCCAAAGCGTAAACTCGAGCCAAACAAACAGAACCATCAACCCACGAACCAATGAACTAGCGAACAAGAAACAACCATTGAACCAGTAAACAACATATGTATCTCCAACGATTACAAAACTGTAGTCGAAGCACAGAAGGAACCGGAAACATATGACGAGCAAGCCAGTAGAAATAAGAAAACATTCTTACTTCCAAACTACAAACACTGAACAACAAACAAGGAACAAAAAATGAAACTATGGCATGGAAACTTACTCTGAAACGATGAAAGACAGAAGCGCAGGTGGAATTGTGAACCAAACAACAACAAGCAACAAATGATGAACCAATGAAGAAGAAACACTCACCGAACTAGTAAACAATGTATGTAGTTCAACGATGATGAAATTGCATTGCAAAGCCAGAAGAAGGATGAAACATAGAATGCTTATTCAACTGGCGGTCAACAACAATATTGTGCAAAATCACTGCAACATTGTATGGAAAATTTCGAGGAAAAATGTACTCTGAGAAACGTATTTAGATAAACATTTAAGGCTGTCAGGCTGTGTAAGGACCTCGTGGTATGCAAACATTTAAGTTGTCAGGCCTATTGGAGGACCTCACGTCATGTAAACATTTAAGCTGTCAGGCTTGTTCAAGCACCTCAAAAAAAAGTGTCAATACATTTCAATACAAATACATCTGGCAAGGACGTTATAAAATTTCGAATTCTCGATCACTACAAAGCTTGGATATCTGAACATTTCAATATGATTAGTACAAATAAAAACTTACGGATATATCCACCTAGCATAAAATGCCAAGACAAACATTCGAACTAATGTTAGCATTAATCCACCTTCAAGCAATACATAGGAAAAATATATGATTCAAAAAGACTGTATACGATAAAAAAAATTGGATATGTTACCATATAAAACATTGGGAATAGCGAAGCCGACAATAAGACCTCCAATCTTTTATCCAATCAAATCAATACATATATGGTACTTTTTATTATATAAAAAACTATGTTTTTAGTTCCCTAGCTCGAACAATACATATTATGCAAATATTTGTGGTCAAAGGACAAACTAATATGTAGTCAACAAATTATCAATCGCTATAGTTCCTCTATGCCTACGGCAGGGACTAATAACAAATAACAACCAAGAAAATAATGAAATCTTCAGTTTTAACTATGTATTGGTGTGTATCCTTGCGATAGAGAGGGGAGGACATCGTTGTAATTTGACTTCGTAACCTTTTGTCTGAGCAAACGTGAGTGACCTTTTTTCGTTTCTTAATAGTTATTTGATTTCCATTTAATATCATTTTTTACTTTTTACTGTGATTACAATTCAATTTTACTATTAAGTTATTCACCTAAAAAATTTGTATATATGATAATAACTAGGATTCAATTTTACTATTAAGTTATTCACCTAATAAATCTACCAAGGTAGACATACTTTATCCCCCCTCTAGATTTGAACTTGTGATCTCTTAAGAGGAAAGACATGTTCTTAACCATTAGACCCACTTACTGTTAGTCTAACAATAGTATTCTCAATTTTACTATTTATTTTAAGAATAAGTTAAAAATGGATAGGTAAACTTACTTTTTATTTTATTTATTTATCATCACCATTATTATTATTATTTTGGCAAAACAAGGTTTTATCTTAATCTACTTTTGGCGGGGGGGAATTTTGATGATTTAAGTTTTGTTAAAATGGATTAAAATTCTTAAAGATAAAGTTTCATGGTGAAAATTCCCTTCAATTAAATGGAACTATGACTTTTAACAAAAAATCCTTTCAAATTTGAGTAAGAATTTTAAGCAAAAACAATTGAATCTATTCATTAACTTAGTGTCTTACTTTACGTAGACATTCAATACCATTTTTTCCTAATTTGAAAAAACATGCTTTTAATAACCATGCATGATAATCGGAAAGAAAAAACATTTTTTTCCTAATTTGGAAAATGTGCTTTTAATAACCATGCATGATAATCGGAAAGCAAAAGCAATTTTAAGTCTTACCACAAGACATATAATACCGTTTATGAAAACATTAACTCAAAAAATAATACCATTATCCTAATCTACTTATTTTTTCGAAATTTTGATGATAAAGGACTTTTTAAAATGGGTTAAAGTTCCATGGTCAAAGTTCACATCAATTAAGTGGAATTATAACTTGTTAGAAGAAAATGTCTATCAAATTTTAGGAATAAAAGTTGAGTCTATCCACTTTTTAACTTATTCCCTTAACTTTAAATAGACATCCAATACCCTTTTTTTGGTGTTGTCTAACTGTTCTAAGTTTGTGTCTTCCTGGTCGAAATCCAACAACATAAATCTGGAAGAAATCACAATTTTTTGTTGCTTAAATTGCATTTATGAATGCGTAAATGGATTCAACATGCTGAAAAATCCCTAGAGCACTCAAATTATACATATTTAAGCACTCAAACCTACAGATCCAACAATATCTCTACGGATTTTGGGCAAATATACCCAAAGACAAAAACTTAGCACATTTAATCTACGACTTTTTCTTTCCTCATCTAAAAAAAGCTTTCACAACTCAACTCACTTGGCAAGTGCTTTTAACAATCATGCATGAGAACTCATCTTGGTATTATAGTAAAAAACTGGAAAATTATAATAACCAATTATTGTGTAATGACATACTTTCACTTTTGTTAAATGCCTCTTTCAAAGATCTTCTATTCATAATAATTTGTTGTTGAGAAAGCCACTGCAAAAGGAATGCCTTGTCTTGCATTGATGATCCAATCTAGATAGGATTTTTGGGATATTTAGGTCGGATAGGTGGGATCAATTAGAAGATTAGACAATCAAGATGGTGCACTCTTTAAACTATGTCAATCTCATAAAAAGTAGTTAATATAGGGATTTATGGTGTGAGTTTCAAAATAAATTTATGTCATTGAAATGCAAAAGATTAGAGTGTTATAAGAATTTCAAAGCCAAATTCTATACCAAGTCAAGGTACAGACCTGAGAAAGGAGTACCATTAAGGGAGCACTGTATTTGAGACTATAGACAAGAAGTTCTAGCCGTACATAAAAATGAGTAGGGGAACGTGGTATTTGACATTAAATAAGATTGGAGTATTAGGAGAATGATGCCATGAATAGGTCCATTGATAGAGAAGAGGACAACAGGTAGTAGAGTCAAAAGAACAAACTACAAGGAGAGAAGGCTCCCATCCTAGAAGTTCCAAATCCAATGTGCCCCAAAGAGATATTGGATTCATAGGTGCATGCGAGTAAGGAGGAACACCTTAAAGGATATGTCAAGTAAGTGTAGTTGGTGGATTATGATATCCACAACTATGTAGTCTTCCCTGAATTCACACCAGACCAATACATGGAATGAAGAGGGGAGAAAACCAAGACAAGAAATTCATTCCATCCCTTACTCAAGTTTGGCATTCTAATCTTGCCACATGTTCCCTATTTTTGGAATTCATTGGTGATGCAAAAGTGTGTAAGCATACTATTGTTGAGGGTTCATTATGGAGGGATTTGGTTAGAATGAAAGACCCCTATCAATGACGATGTGATCCATGACATTATAGTGTTACTAATGGATGAAAAATATGTTGTGGATGTGTTAGTGGTTATAACCATAGCACAGAAAGGAAGGGAAATTAGACAAAAATTTGGAAGTGTCACAAATTAATATAAGTGCCTTAATTCAACACGAAGGAAAAGGATCGAGATTATGACATTGGCCTTTATCAACGATTTTCTAGTTAGCATGGAAATGCTATCTACCATGATGTTGTGAACATGTAGGAAAGTGTAATATCCCCTCTTGGATTGTTGCTAAGTTTTATGTTTATTTTGTACAGGAATTTCGTCAAACAGTTTCACTGCTAATATGTTTTAGTGTTTCTTTAGTTCAAGACTTTTGTCAAACTGTTTGAAAACAATTCCAATAACCTTTGTCACACCCTTTCTTAGTGTTGTTATATCTTTGTTTTAATAAAATTTCAAACCCTTTTCATACTCACAACAAATCCATCATATATTTGTCACACAAAAAGGGTTTCTTGTATTCAATCACAAAATGACAACAATTGCATCTAATGCAAGTAATGTTACCCTCATTCCAAGACTGTAACAACATACATAAACTCAACAATAAATTCAAAATAATTTACCCTTATTTATGACCTGTAAGAGTACACATTTGAGCAGTAATAAATGTGTTGGGATAGTCTTTTCTGGACACCAGTAGTTGCTATAAAATGTCATTGCTCAAGTAATTGATAACTGCAAATAATGATAGTGGGACGACCCCTTTTCTAGTTGGTTCAATCTGATGGGAATAATGGAAACTAGTATTGTAGTTAATGGGAAAAAACAATGTGTTGTAACAGACCCCCTTCTAGACTCCATGAATCATCCAACAAGTGAAACGACCCATGCATTGAAACAAACCTTCTATTTAACAAGACCAACATTGATTTTGGGGCATGATTTGATGAGCAGGGTGGATGAGGGTAACAACAACCTAATCCTTGTGAAATGGCCCCTTTTCTTGAGACCCCATGATCAGTGAACAAGGGTACGACCCCTTTCTGTTCTCCATGAGATCTACAAATGGGGTTCGGTCTCCTTTAGCAATCCCACGAACAACAATGACCTCCTTCCAATGACCACAACCTGCAAACAAGGGTACAATCTCTTCTTGTGCCTCTTACAACTGCAAATAGACAATAGAACCTTCACAAAGCTCCTACAAACCCTAAAGATTCCACACAATTTGTTAGAATGATGTAGATCTCTTCTTCCACAATGAATATAATGAGAGATCTATGTGATCTCTACCTATGATTTATTAGGCTAGATTAGTTTCACCACCGAACCCAATTTTCTAAATGGTTTTGGGCCCCAAATCCACAAAAGCTACAAGAGCTCTCCAAAATCAAAATTTGATAAATGATCATGCATAATGAGAGAATGAACTCCCAATTCTCCTTTGCACCATTTTTACCTTTTTTCCCCTCGATTAAATAATATAAAAGTGAATTTTTTAATTTATCTTTAATATTTCCCCAAAGCTACTTTATAACGCCCTTTTAACTCCAAAAAGTGATTTATCTTATTTTAAAACTTTATGGGCATTAGAAGTCACTTTTCATCCTCCAAACATTTAAATTTTTGTTCATCCCGATTCCAATAAGCTATTACACTAAGTTTCCCCCTTAAATAATTCAATTAAAATAACACCCTTAGTGAATATAATTAAATTATGCTCAATATTACTCTGAAATTATGGGAACAATCGAAATGCATTGGAACTGCAGTCTGACTGCACAAGAGTGATATTGATGATGAAAAATGATAAACGGATATGACTGGGTATCATATAACTCATATAAACCCTTTGATCTCACTGGTAACATCAAATTACCCCTCTAATCAAGCTGATACAAACTCATAAAGTCATTTCCAATTGTAGAGCAAGGGAACCCGAAAATGGGGACATTACAATCCTCCCTTCCCAAATATTTCTTGTCCTCAAGAAACTCTATAACAACCTTATGATGAACATGCTAAACCAAACTAAAATTCCAAATGATCCCAGGGTCCTAAACCAGCCTGGAAGATGTGAAGCACCCTCTACTCAAAACATTGTCATGCAATGTACTGACACAAGAGACCTCATGAATACTATTTATAAGTTGAGCAATCAAATACTGCAAAAACTCTGTCGACCCCTTAGAGAAGTGCTCTTCTATGAAACCAATCCAATGTACCATCAGAGTAAACCCCTAAAGGTGAAAATTGGCTGTCTCTTCTTTATCAGTTGTTGAATTGCCAAACAATGAAATCTTGAGGTCCCAAGCTAGTCTCGGAAAGAAACCACCATGTTGATGCTACACCACTATGATCATAACGGTCTGACCATCATACCCATACTACATTCTCCTCTCATGGAAACCCAAACTGAAATTCCGAAAGAGTTAAACCCACTACCATGAATCATATCCTGCAAGGGCATCCCAGTGAAGTCAAAGTCTGCAAATCCAATTATGAACTCCATCATGGGTATTGACAAATAAAATATTCCCTACCATATAGAAACAATATCTGCATCTCCTCTCATGACAATCCAAAAATGAAACATACCAATAATTTTTCACAACCTTGATAATCATTATCCAAATTTGAAGCAATCTACCAATTAGATGAATTCTTGGATCCCACAACCAAATTAGAAGTCCATCATCCCCAATACCTACTGACTCTCGTTATGCTACAGTGACAACCATTGGAAT
>JZKD02S0012692.1:356755-377513 GCA_000966675.3 Picea glauca
AATGATATAACATAAGTTTTAATGAGCTGTATATTTGTATACTCATGCGCTGTATATTTGTATATTCATGTTATAACCTAAGTTTTAATGAGCTGTATATTTGTATATTCATGTTATAATATAAGTTTTAATGAGCTGTATATTTGTATATTCATGTTGTATTTAATTAAGGGGTTGTACATTTATGTTGATTTTTTAGTAGGTTAAGTAAAAAATTGAATTGCTCTCCGCTGTCCCTGTCTAGCAACATAACAGCTCCTCTGTTTTGTCTTGTAATGATCGATTCGGACAGTGCGGTTTTAGTATGACTGCTGGTTACTGATCGCCGAATACAGTCCACTATGACACTGCTTTGTAAAAGATTTTATACTTTATATAAAATTGAGAAAAAAATTTCATGGAAAAAAATAAAAATTGAATACAAAATATTTGTCTTAAATTAATATTTTGTAATGTAATTTTTTTATAATTTAATTTAAAATTTAAAATTTAGATAAATATAAATATATGAATTTTTTATTTTTTTTGTTAATTTGTGCGGGACTTGTTGGCTACGCGATAACATGTGGCTTGAGAAACTGCGATTCAGGGGCATCTAAGCCGTCAAAATCCCCCGGGGATTGCACCGGCTACGCGATTAACATGTGGCTTGAGAAACCGCGATTCAGGGGCATCTAAGCCGTCAAAATCCCCCGGGATGTGGCTTGAGAAACGGCGATTCAGGGGCATCTAAGCCGTCAAAATCCCCCGGGGATTGCACCCGACATGAGCCACACCAACCCTTAACATGGTTGGATTTTTTGTCCCCGCAGGTTTCGAACCGGTGATTTTAACAACACGAAGTGGCTTAACAACACACTCCGTCACTGACTGTCCTACACCTTGGGGACTAAATATATGATTTTATTATTATTATATATATATATATATATATTTTTTTTTTTTTTTGGTAAATAAAAAATTTGTATGTCCTGATTAATTTGAGATTACTATACAAAACTTAAAAGTGGTATAGGCTTACCACTTGTTCCGTCAAACGAGTGGAAACCAAAATAGGGGGCAACGGTTTATACTTTCGATCAAAAATAGCAACCGCCACTTGCTCCGCTATTTAGTTGGAAATGAGAAAAAGTGACAACTGGTGATGTTGACAGTTCTGTCTGGACATACAATCAAAAGCTGATAATTCAAACTAAACAAAAAACCAGAGCAGAAAGACAAGAACAAAACTCCATTTCCATATAAGCGAGGCGTAGAGGACTGAGAAACCTTAAACATTAGGAGGGCTATTAGAACGGTGGAACCTGCCATCCGGAGCGCTGCCATGATGAGTGTCATCGCTGAGTGTGAGTGCAAAGGGCTGTGCGCAGGTTAAACACCCCTTTTTGTTTGGCGCGTTCAAGAAGGCGTCGAACATCATGTCGATTTTGCTGCTAATGAGGGTGCGTCGATGGAGCTGCTCCATCATATAGCCCCTCATCTCAAAGATGAGCTCCAATTGCTCTGGACTAAAGAGACTGGGTGGACTCTGGTCGCAATCCGCATTTGGGTTGAGCAATGGGGGCCCAGCTAGGCAGTCCGTCGTGGGGAGTTCCTCCTAGACAATGAAAGCGACACCTTCCATGGCTGTCACTAGATCCATTGCTGCAACGCTGGTGCTGGGGTTGTCTTGGGCATCCAGGACCGTGTAGCGGAGAGACTCTGGTGGAACCTGAATTGGTTACTATGGGATTTCCTCCTCCAAGTAGGCCATTGGATGCGTAGCTGACTTCTTGATTAGCTGTTTCCGGGCTATCGATAGAGCCCTCTCCAAATTGCACAGGCGTCTCTGCCTTGCAACATAACAGTACTAGGAGGGTCCCTGCTTGAGTTTCCCTCTCTCACGTGACATGATAAAGCTTGGAGGCTAGAGAAGTCTGAGAATGAGGTCAGAGAACTCTGAGAGGACTAGAACCACATCCTCGAGCAGAGCGAAGAAGCAGAATGGTGAATGCCATGGTCAAGCTGGAGAATTATTCGAGGGGCTGATAAGACCGCGCAACCTCCCCCTGTACCTATCGTCACCCCCTGCAATTAATCAGTGAGAGCGCCATTAATCCTGCGCGAGGGAGCTATCCTCCCTCCCTCTATATGCGTTTATGGTCGTCCTCCATTCGATAATGGGCTTTGGGGTGGCGACCGACCATACTTATGACAAGCTTTGCATGGGGGTTGCGTGGCCTCCCTTAGGCTACGTGTCACCCCATCCGGGGGAAAAATATTTATATTTTTAAAGATATGTAAAAATTCAATTCTTATTTTTATTAAGATATTTATATTTATATTGTGACCATATTTATAATTATAAGTATTTATTATATCTATATTTAACATTTCTATAATAAAAAAAGAAAATAAACATTGTTAAAATATGAATCAAACTTCCACTAGTTGCATAGTGAAATTGGGCATTGGACAATGCAAGAATGTGTCATCTTTATGAGAAATTAGATCACAATTTAAAAATATATGTCACAACAATGACCTTCCTAACATAGTAAGTCAACAAAATCACAATTTCAAAATATCCTCCTAAGTCAACAAAACTACGATAATCTTGGAACTATGGGGATGATGATGGATATGAATAATCATCATCATCATCAATATTTTGATTTACGTATAAATTTGTTTTTATCTTTTATTGTTTTTAACTTTATATCTATAATAATTTTTATATCAAATATAAATATCATGTCTCTCTTTCATATATAAACTTATATTTTAATTTCCATTTGTATTTATATTTGATTTTTAAATAATAATAATATTTATTATAAATATTATATTATTTTAAGATGAAATAATATAAGTTTCATCTTGTTTTTTAATGAAATTAAATAACTTGTATAATGGAAATTATATATGACTTAAATTCAAAATCTTTTCTGAATTCAAATTGTAAAAATTTAGTCCTCGAGGTGTAGGATAGTCGGTGATGGAGTGTGCTATTAAGACACTCCGTGATGTTAAAGTCACCGGTTTGAAACTTATGGGGACAAAAAAATCCAACCATGTTAAGGGTTGGTGTTGAGTCGCGGTTTCTCAGCGACAAACTAGCAAACAAATATATTTTTTTTGCAAAAATTAAGATTTGAAATTTTTTCTTTTCAATATGATAGTCTAGTTTTTCATTGATTAAGTTTGAAGGGCTATTTTTAATTTTAAAAGATATATATTCTTCAACCCTTCCATGATGAAAAGTTGAAAAAGTAATTGTACTTGAATTGACAAGACTAAAGTAAGTGCACACTTAAAAAAATTTCTAATTAAAATATTATCCTTCCAATTATTTAAAATGTTAAAAATTAATGAATTATGAGATAGATAAATTGAAATTTCAATAAATAATTATAAGAAACATACTTAGTAATTTCAAATATAGTGTTTTGATGGATTATATATATGCATTAATAATAATAATAATAATTTATAAACATTGAGCTATGTTTTGACAACTACTTTAACATTTAAAATAGCTATGTGAAAAAATGTGCATATATAAGACTTTTCAAAATTTATGTTAAATTCAAAATCTATTCTCAATTCAAATTGCAAAAGTGTTTTTTTATCTAAAATTTAAGCTTGAAATGTTCAGAGGGGTTGGATCCAATGGTGGAAAGTGAGACGTTTTTCACCCTTAGGCAAGGTTCAATTCTCATGAGGGCCCTAGCCTAGAGCCATGGGGGCACCTTGAGGTAGCAGTCGAACATGTGGTTCCCATACTTATTATATTAAATGGTAATGTGACCTGTGCACACATACGTGGATTAAATCCCACCCGCACGTTCTTCAAAAATTTAAGTGTCAAATCCCACTAGCATGATTGATTTTGATGGGCCTCGTTTTGTAAGACGACCTAGGTTCGAAACTCGGCTAGCCGTGATGAGACAATGAAAATCCAACCATGCTAAGGGTTGGTGTGGCCCAGGTTGGGTGCGATTCTCTGGTGATTCTAACAGCTTAGAGACCACTAGGTCACGATTTCTTAGACCATAAGCTAATCCCACAAGTCACAGACAAACTAGCAAAACAAATAAAAAAATAAGTTTGAAACTTTTTCTTTTCAATATGGTCGTACGCCCTTTTAGCAATCAAATTTAAAGGGCTACTCTTAATTTCAAGTTGAAGGGTATATATTCATTCATCCTTTCCATAATAAAAGTTGAAAAACTGATTGTACTTCACTTGACAAGAGTTAAACTAGGCATGCACTTTTTTTATTTTATAATTTAAGTATTGCCCTTCAAATTATTTCAAATGTTAAAATTTAACGAACAACCAAATATATAAGTTGAAATTTCGATAAAAACTAATTATAAGCATACTTTGTAATGCCAAATAAAACATTTTGATGGGTTATATAAACATATTTTCTTTAGGGGAATTTTAAAGTGTTAGAAATGACAATATAAAATTTTAGCCACAATTATGAAATCTAACATTTTTGTGGACACACATAAAATAGATGTTTTAATCTATTTATCTATATGAAGTATGAGCACTGCATCTTATGTTCATATTTTGAGCATAACCATTATCAATCCCGCGTAACCATGCGAGTCACGTTTATTCTAAGATCTCATTAGAAAATGATAAATTGTTGTAGATCTTAAGCCCTTTGTTGAAGGGTGATAATTCTACCAAAACACTATAAAAACAATGAAGTGACCCTATTTTCTCTATAGTCATCTAGGAGCATGACATTCTAGCATCACTAAATGCATTGCTTGTTATTTAGGCTAAGATGTTTATGATCCGGAGCTTCCCAAGATCCATAGAAACAATAAACTAAAGGAAATTACTCATCAAGACCGATCGAGTATGTTATTTTTATTGAGATTATTGATTCGTCATTTGTTTCTCAAACCATGTGAAAATGCATGAAATAGTCGGATGTTAGAGCATAATCCCTAATGCATAAATTTGATGATAACAAAATTTATGTTACCTTCTCCCTAGCTTTCTTAAGAATCTCACCCACTTAAAAAAATGTTGTTCCCAACATTAATGCTACAAAGGATAGGCCTCTATGATCTTGGGCTTTGGATGAAGTGGGGGGGAAGATAACTATGGGGCATTCTCAAAATATTTGTGAAGTATCGTCACATTGATGTTAATGTTGCTAGAAATAAGAAGAATAATGTAAAATAGTGTGATAGTTAAAGATGCATTAAATTGGGAAAAGGAGAATGATCATTCTAGAGAAGAAAGGAGTGATAATTAAATGATGCTATAAATTGAATGAACAAAATCACAATTCTCATTGTTGTAATGATCCCATTTTTTTGTTTTGTGATGTTGACAAGGTTCATCTTGTGCACGTTCATATCTAAACTTAATCAAGAACATAAAAGTTAGAAAATTTCACCGTTCTTAATAAAGTTTTTAATCCCAAATATAATCATTAAATTATTTATGTGAAACAAAGAAAAACTATGCATTATCTTTATAATGAGCTCGACCAAACTTGTAAAAGATTGGTGGATTGTGAGAGATTTACATTCAATTCTTAATAATGTGTTTTGTTTCCATTATGTATTGTATTAGTGGGGATGCCATGAATTACACAGTAAGTGGTTGAGAGACTTGCCAATGTGCTGAAATAATAATCATATTAGATACCAAAACTATAACCATGTCATGAATTTTAACAGACAAATACATAATATTATGAATGCAATAAAATAACTATGAATCAACATGTTAGATACTGTTAGAGAGATGAAACATTAATCATATTAGATACCAAAGCTATAACCATGTCATGAATTTTAACAGACAAACACATAGCATTATGAATGCAATACAATAACTATGAATCAACTTGTTGGATACTATTAGAGAGATGACATATGTGAACACAAAAATAGGGAGATGACATGCTTTCCTTGGGTTCGTTCAATGTCTATTGTTTTCTCTTCAAAATTGACATGGAACAACTCGGTAATCTTACTAATAAGTTCTCAATGTCATTACAATTAATATCCATAACCTATGACTAACTGTTTTTTTTTTTATAGTGTTAAGAGCGGAGGCAAAGATAACAAATGAAATGACATTATTGTGAGCATTGGAGGAAAATATAACAAATGAAATTGCATTATGGTGAGTGCGGGATTCAAAAATATGAAGAACGTAAACTAAATGTGAGGTCAATTTCCATATTGTCAAGAATCGATAATGCTCATAACACATGAATTCAAGTGAGGATTCACAAAGGCGAGGTGTCTAAGCTTCTTTGGGAAGCTTTTATTAAGTGACACAGAAAATGGTGCATACACCAATACAGTGGTAGGATATTTATCTAAGTTTGAGCTATGTGATGAATTTAACACTATGAAAGGGTACACTGTATCAAAGAATAGATAAGAGTCAACTAGAAATGAAATGATTTTAGTATTTATACGTCAAAAACAACTATTATGTGTTGAACCAATGTTTACTTACCAACCAAACATTAGAAGTAAAGACATTAATGAGTTATTAAAAATCTCATTTTTTGATATTTATTGTACACCATCAATAACAAATGATTTTAAAAATTTATATTTTTAAAAACGTTTTTCAAATTCCCAAAAAAAATATATTTAAATCCCTTAAAATACTAGAAAATGTTCAATTTTTTATCACTCTACCCACTTACTTCTTGATGATAATATGTTATATCAATTTTTTTTAAAAATTGTCAAATTAATAACCAATCTATTTATCATTTATCATTCAACGCATTAATAACCAATCTATTTGCTCATTCATTCAACGAATTAAAGTTGTGTAGATATACATAACATTTGAATATACAACAATATATAACATCAGATAGCATCACATCATGCCTATGAACATCAGAGTGTTTTAATGATTCACTCAACGTAGTAAAGTTTTAATGTATAGCGATGTGCATAACATCACAACATGCATATGAACGTTAGAGTGTTTTGATGATTCACTCAATGTATTGAAATTTTAATATTTAACAACCATCGTATTATGTATTATGGAAAGTAATATTTTAAACGTTTTATGAAATGATTTTTTTTTACAATTTTTTAAAGACATTTGTATGAAATTGGACTAGAAATTGTTAGATCCATAGATTTGAGTGATTATTTTTATATAATCTGAGTGTTCCAGGGTTTTTTTTAGTAAGCTGAATCCATTTCCCCATTTAAAAATAAATTTTAAATAATGAAAAATAATGATTTTGTATAAATTTATATTTTTGGATTTCCACGAAAAAAACTATTTTCGTAAAATAGTTGAACATTGCCTTATAAAAATTAGAGTAGGATATTTAGAAGTTTTATTTTATAAATATAATATTAATATTTATATTAAAGAAAATAAGTTTTGATATATAATTAGCATATACATTCATCTTAAGTATCTAGACTTTTTTTTAGGTGATATTAATTCTTTCATATTAAATGATAAAAAGATAATTCTTAAGAAATTTGATTCCTCTCATCTTTCTATAAAATGATAAGATAGATTTAAGCTAGTTTATTTTTGTTATTGTTGTCACTTAAGGTAATCTTTCCTGTCAACATCTTCTCATGAACACCTTACTACTTTCGATACAATAAAAAAATATAATATATACAAATTTGACTGGTAAAGTCTACAAAGTTATAGATACCCTACCTCATTTAAATTTGAACTTGTAACTTGTTAAAAGGATACATATGTTCTTAACCATTAAACCCATTCAACTTATATACAAATTTTAAAATATAAATATAATGAAAATAAATAATATATTAAACATCACATCATAAATATAAATATAATTAAGTAAGATATAATGTTTAATAACGGTTTTACTAAATATAAATATAATTAAGTAAGATATAATGTTTAATAACGGTTTTACTAAGTAAAATTGTATGTTTAATAACGATTTTGCTAGCTATATAAATATAATGAAAATACATCTAGATATAAAGGGATTTAAATATTTTAGGAGATATAATAAAATATAAAATACAAATTTTAATATCTAAATATAGTGAAAATAAATGAGATGTTAACCATTTTAATATATAATAATATATAACATCACATCATGTATATGAACATTAAAGGGTTCTAAGGATTCACTCTAAGAGAACCATTGAATCATGCGTATGAAAAGTAGAGTATGGTACCGTGTTTAAAGGTTTTAGTAAAATAATAAAAGTTTAACATCTATATTGTTTTAATTTATATTATAAAAATATAAAAAATTGTAATGTATATGTAATGTATAAGTTCAAATTTAAAGGGGGTAGGTATGTATATCTGTTTAGACGTTACTAGTCAAATTGATGGGCGGAGGGGTCTCATACATCAATTTGGTGTCTGGCTTGGCCGTGACCTTAAAAATAGATTATTATTATTATTATTATTAATGGTTTTAATATATAAATGTAATAAAAATAAATAAGAAGTTAATAATTTAGTTTAAAAACTAAATTAATAAAATATGGTAGATAAAACAATTTTGATTAAATAAAAAAGTATTATTGTGTTGAGAGATGTTTTTTATAGTCTAGTTGTGTACTAAACATGGAGTTGATATGTGGCACTTAAATAATATTAATAACAAAAAAAATATTTCAATATTGACTACAAGTGACCATAAATAAAATATTTTAATGTCTACTTCCACACATATATATATTTCAATGTTGACTATAAGTGGCCATAAATAATATATTTCAATGTCCACCTTCATATATATATATATTAAAAATATTCTTCAATGCTTAACATGGAGTTGATATCCCCAGATGGGGTGACACGTGATGATGCCTCACCACATGGCTCAGCATCGAGCCATAGCTTAAATGCTGATGGCCGCCACCCATCCTCTCCGCATTTACGATGGTAGCCAGTCATTACAACTTTTATACGGAGGAGGGACTCCTCCCTCGCGCGAAAGCTCTCGCTCAGACCACACTCAATATAACAGGGTTTATGGGTAGCCAGGAAAATCCGTCTTTGGTAATTCGAATTTTCGAGCGCCTGGACAGAGCTGGTTCGCTCTCGTTTTCGACCTCCCCACCAGTTGGGAGCTCTGGTGCAGCTCTGGTTCCCTATTGTCTTGGCTCACTTTCATTTCGCTGCATTCTGTCTGCATTTTTATCCACCCCTTAGCAACAATGACCAGGAAGCGAGGCAGGCCTCACCGAGGCTCAGCCTGGTACACCCATAAAGAGAAAAGGAAAAGGAGGAAGAACCTGGAGCGCGCTTTGTCGATGGCGACTTCCGTTCTCTGGAAGAGGGCACGCGTTGACCAATTGGCTCTACACGCCATTATTTCTAAGCCTGGGACAGAGCGTAGCATTCATACCATGGCAATTGAACCTGGAAGCAGTCTGGAGGGAGGCGCTGCGAACAAGTTTCCAACCTGCTATGTTGAAGAAACGTCGTACCTAGAGGACTTAGTGACCACCCTGGAACCCCAAGCCATGGTGCCGGATTTACAGGCTGGTAGCAGTCCTAAAGACGAGCCGGCAGACGAATTCCCCGTGTGTATCGTTGAAGAGATACCGTGGACGGGTGACTACAACCCCACCAACCATGCTGAGAAGGCAACGATCGAGGATGAGGCTCGGGACAATGCTTGCGCAGAAAGGACCGTGGACAAGACCATAGCAGGGATGAAGGAGGAAGCAGACGGTGTAGGAATGAATGTGATCGAGGCCAGAGATGGGATGAATGTGGAAGTGGGGAACAAAATCTTCGACGACGCAGGTAATCATGACCTGCATGGTCCACTCCTCCGTGTAGAACATCTGGCTCTAGTGTTCGAACTTTGAGGCCACATGGCAGACCAGGAGCACAAAGCCCTTCTCATGGGACAACGTTTGGACTTTCTCCTTGACGCGTACTCCAACGCTCCATCTAAGAGGAAATGTCCATTTTGTGCGTAGCCATTCACCATCCCAGCCAGGTCCACGTGGCAGATAGGCAAGGGTGACAAGTCACCGGGTATCTAAGTTCTCCTATGCTAGTTTGTTTTATGTTTAATCATGCTGTTGCTACATGTAAACTTGAACTATGGCCATCTGTCCTGGTTTCCTTCGGGCAGGACAGAGGGCAAAACAATTTTCCAAACTATTCTAGTTTCCCGTAAAACGACAACATTTTTGGTAGCTCAGAACGACTATATCTCTGTGTATTTTGTCAATGTTTCTTTGATAACTTAATATAACATGTACTATCTTTTTTACTTAGGAAAAAAAAAAAAAACATGGAGTTGATATGTGACATTTAAAAAAAATATTAATGATAAAAAATATTTCATTGTAGCCATAAATAAAATATTTCAATATCAACTCAACCTAGGGGATAACAATAATTCCTCCCAACCATCCAAGCTAAACCCAATTGACAAACACACAATTGTTTTTATTTTCAATCAATAAATCAATATATAGATAAATATATTGAAAGTAAACAAATTCTTATGGTTGGTTAAAACATTTTAATGATGATATTAAGAACCAATGTAGATCCGTCTTAACTTGAAAAAATATTTGCACCTAGAGAGAACCGTTGTAAATGTTGGATTACTAAGAGAGGGGGTGAATCGGTAATAGAGATTTTTAATCATTTTTAACCACAATATATAAGTGTTGTTTATCTTTATGATCAATTTACCATTATCATTCAACAAGTGCAGAATACATGAACCACGAACAATGAACAATCATAGTACACCAATATTTTTACGTGGAAACCCAATGCGAGAGAAAACCACGAAATGTTTTTTCTTGTATGTCTTTAAGAATTACATTCATTCGAAGCACCAATTTCCTTTGTTGTTCAGCTGCAACTGGAAGGAGACTCCAACCCCCTATATTTTCAGGTTACAACCCGAGGGAAGCTCTAACTCCCAAATTCTTTGGCTACAACCAGAAGGATGCTACAACCCTCTATGTTCTCTGGCTACAACTAGAAGATGGCTACAACCACCTATCCTTACCCCATCCAACCACCCTGAAATACAAGTGTCAAATAAATGATGAAACCACTGCCACACTGTCAATGTGAGATATATCACTGTAAACCTTTACCAATCTATGCCAACAACCTGTAACCAACCTATACCAATAGCCTGTAATCAACTTATATCAGAAATCAACATGTACCAACAAATACCAACATGTACACGACCTGTATATGTTGCAACTCACATATGTACATGACCTGTCTATACTCCAACCTACATATGTATGCGACCTGTCTATACTGCAACCTGTGTACAGCTTCAGAAAGCTAGGGTTTTCACTTTTCTGAAACTTAGACACTTTGTTGCCTCTGTCACATCAACCTGTAACATGTCACCATGTCCAATTTGTAGTTGTTCCCTATGCATACATCATCATACATATCCCTTAACCAAGTGCATCTATGTCTCTCTAGTCATGTGCCATACATGTGTATACAATCATGATAAAATGTAATAACCCTCACATGGACTAGACATCAAACCCTCACTGATATGCAACCTCAAACTTTACCAACAACTTCACCAACACATCACAACCAAGAGCCCTCAACCATGTACCACTAAACACAAGATATGCCTCAACTCTCAACCCAACAAGATGTAGCTGTAAGTTTTAAACCTGTGAAGTAAAGCAATGCATATAAATTCTTAAGAAAAACAGAAATTAATCAATGGCTCATACACATAGTACACAAAGATTTACTTTGGAAACCCTTAACCAGGAGAAAACCAGTCTTCCTTGGTGCCACACCTTTCAACTCTTCATTGTATTAATTTCACCATTCACCATACAACACATACAATGTTTTAGGTATTCCGTAGCTACCAAAACCCTAATCCCTTAATTCGGAATTAATTTAGAAAACCACTTAAAATAGAAAAGAATCAATTGTCGAATCTGATGCACCCACACACACACATGCAAAGAATATAACACATACCCAACAATAACAATAATGAATACGAGACATACTAGTGTTGTATTTCTATAGATCTAGATCATACAATAAGTGCTATACAACCAACAACCTCTCTAAGGAATATCCTCAAACTCCCACAACCGTATCTCATGTAGACAACAATATCCAACTACACATAAGAATATGACATGCCTTTTGAACTTGTAGACAAATCTGTTGTACTTAATCACTGTAGACCTTCCTTGGAACTTGCTTTCATACTATGAGAACCTGACACTCTCAACAACTCAAGATTTCATGGCTTTTCCGAATTGTATGCGCCCTCCTTCACTGCTAGCCTGTGTGTACGTGACATCTTCCATTGCAACCCACATACACCTAAAAAACTAGGGTTTTTTTTCCAGTATTTCTGCAACTATGAAACTTTCTCCGTCAACCCTTCTTGCTATCACATACTTGCATAACTTCAGATGTATCAATAAGTACCTGGAATAAACTTTACAAAATAATAGATATTCAATGTGCTCAAATAGGTGTTAATAGGAGACCCTTTCTCTCTTATTTATACTCTCCAAGTAGCTTCCTCAAGGGGTTACCTTATAAGTAACTTAACCCAACTTCCTTCTTTTAGGGCTAACCCGCTTATAACCACTTGTCCAGTTACAACCACTTTATCCACAAATAGTAAACTCACCACTTCTAGTTGCAATTAATTTATTTTTAATTATTTTCTTTTTGCAACAACTTAACTCATGATTAAATCCTAGTTACAACCACTTTGACTAGTAAACTTTTTCTAGAAGTTTCTAGAATAAATTGACTTCTTTGACCTTCTAGGGGTTTCTAGATAACACATGAGGGTTCTCCAACTTCACAAGTCCATAACTCTTTAATCGTGATGAGTTATCTGACGTTCCACATATCACCAGAAAATGCATGACATGTACTATCCATCTAGAATAGTCTTCCTTGCAAATACATTGGTCTTCATACCTTTATACCTCAAACAATATTGAGTCCCTTAATCATACTATTGGGGCTACCGAAATTTTCTACCAGACTTGCTTCAAGGGTTAAAATCATTGACAAGCAACCCAATTAATCAACAATATCCCCCTCTGGCATTGATGACAACATTGTGATGCAACAATGAATTCATATCGTTCATGCTCTCCCTGTGACCATCGCTCCCCCTGGAATCATGCCTCTGTGTTCTCTCTCCAAGCATCTAACTCTCTTTCTCTATCCATGCATCTGAGAAATCTCTCCCCCTTTGACATCAATGACAATGGAAACTTCCCATCGGGGCTGCTCCCTCTGACTAAACTCTTCCTGAAACTACTCTCACAAATTGAACTGTCCTCTTTGTGGTGCTTCCTCATGTAAATATAAGACATATAAGAATAACATTCAAAATTCATTGTGGGGCAGAAACTATGCCACATTTATGACGAAGATGCTCAAAGGCTTCCCTTGGAACCAGTTTTGCAAAGATGTCTGCAATCTGTTCTTTGGTGCCAACATACTCAAATCAAATGTTCTTCTCTACAACCTGTTCCCGTAGAAAATGATACTTGATTGAAATTTGCTTCATCTTGGAGTGCATCACTAGTTTCTTTGAGATACTGATGGCACTTGTATTATCAAAATATATCATAATGGGCTCATCATACACAACCTGTATATCTGTCAACGTTTGGTTCATCCATAGAACCTGTGTACAATATGATGTTGCTGCAATATACTCTTCTTCGACTGTAGACAATGATACCAATGAATATTTCTTGCTTAGCCCAGATACCAAACACTCACCCAAGTAGAAATATGCTCCACTTGTACTTATTCGGTCATCAATGCAACCTGCCCAATCTGCATATGTGTAGGAAATACGTGTTAGATATTTTCCTTTTGGATACCATAATCCAAACTCTTATGTACCCTTATCTGAATATCTTATTTATTGCTAGAACATGTGATTCCTTTGATGCTGCTTCAAATCGTGCCACATGTCCAATTGCCTTCATTACATCTAGTCTAGATGTTGTCACATAAAGTGAGCTGCCAATCATTTACTTGTACTGCCTATGATCTATAGACTTTGATTCATCATCTTTACTTAACTTACCACTGGTCTGCATAGGAGTGTCGATTGGTTTGCAATCTTCTATTTCAATCCTCTTTAGCATTTCTATGATATACTTGGTTTGCGAAATAAAAATGTCTTGGTTTCTTTGACATATTTGAAGACCCAAAAAGAAGGATAATTCTTTAAGTAATGACATTTCAAATTCATTCTGCATATCCTTTGAAAATTTATGGCTCATTCTATCATCATTACTTCCAAAAATAATATCATCAACATAAACTTCAATTAACAAAATACTATATTGATTTACCTTGATGTAGAGGTTGTTGTCTGCATTTCCTTTCCTAAACCCCTCCTGCTGTAAATATCTGTCCAGTCTGGAATACCATGCTCTGGGGGCTTGTTTGAGACCATACAAGACATTCTTCAACCTGCACACATAATTTTCATTCTCTGACAATTGAAATCCTTCTGGTTGCTCAATGTAGACTTCTTCTTCTAGTTCCCCATTCATAAAGGTTTATTTCACGTCCATCTGATACACTTTAATATTCTTGGAGCATGCATAAGCTAGGATCAATTTGATTGCTTCCATTTTGGAAATTGAGCCAAACGTCTCTTCAAATTCGATACCTTCAACCTGAGCATATCCTTTACATACCAATCTATCTTTGTTCTTGGTAACCTGCTTGTCTTCATTCAATTTGTTTTTAAAGACCCACTTCGTGTCGATCACATTCTTGTACCTTGGCCTTGGAACCAATTCCCAAGTGTCATTCTTCTCTATCTAATCCAACTCTTCATTAATGGATTTTATCCAGAATTCATCCTTGATGGCTTCTTCAAATCTGTTTGGCTCAATTGAGGATAAAAGTGCTAGATGCAGTTGTTCCGATGAAGGAATTCTTCTTCTAGTCTCAACTCCCACATCTTTGTTCCCAATAATATGATTTGACGGATGATTCTTCTATATTCATTTGCTAGGTGTCTTTGGAGGTACTTGAATATCTTGTTGCTCTTTCTCTTCTACTTCTAACTAGTATTCTTCATCTTCCCCTTCTACTACTTCTTCATCCTTTGCTTCTTCTTTGTGAACCTGTTCCATTGACTCCTTTTCTTCTTCCTTTATTTTCCGTCCACTTGTCTCATCAACCATCAAATTGATGGTTTCCACAACTTTGTTGAGCCTTATATTGAAACATTTGTATGCCTTCCTTGTGCTCGAATACCCAACAAGCATGCCTTTGTCCACACGAGAATTGAACTTTCCCATTCTTCCATCTTCTCTTTTGATGTATCATTTGCTTCCAAAAACTCTGAAGTGCTTCACATTCGCTGGTCTTCCTTTCCACAGATTGTAGGGAGTTTTATCACTGTTGTTCTAAGAATTACTATGTTTTGAATATGAACCGTTGTATGCACTGCATGTGCCCAAAAAACGTCTGTCAACTTGGAATCCATTAACATAGTTCGAGCCATTTCCTGTACTGCCCTAATCTTCATTTCGACAACTCCATTTTGTTTTGGTGTACTAGCAACGAAGAATTGTCTTTTTATCCCATGCTTGCTGCAAAAATCCATAAATTCCTTTGAAGTAAACTCTCTTCCATTATCAGATCTAAAACATTTGATTTTTGAATCCATTTCATTTTCAACCATTTCCTTGTATATCTTGAAGTTCTCAAATGCTTTTGAATTCTTCTTGAGAAAACAAACTGCAATAATTCTTGCATAATCATCAACCAATAACATAAAATATTGCTCACTTTTTAAACCCTTCGTTCTATTTGGTCCAACTAGATCAATATGCACACTTTCTAGCGGTCTTGTTGTGAAGTATTCCTTTGATTTGAACTTGGTCTTTGTTTTCTTTCCTTGTTGACAATGCTTGCATAGGGTGTTGGTTGGCTTCTTCTTCCACCTTTGCATTGACATGCCATTGGTTTTCTCATCAATTCATCATCTACCTCCCTTTGAACTTGGCTAACACGCTATCACTCTTTGCCAAACCTAACTGACTCACATCTTCATCGTCGATGAAATTCGCATGATCAATGTCGTCTCACCAATATTGGTCACATTATTATATTCATCACACACACACCTTTCACCAGCTAACTCACTTCTACTCACATCGTTGCATCACATAACAATGACACTCTCTCCCTTTCACTTCATTACATTGCTTAGTAACGAGGTTCACCTCTTCTTTTCGACACGCTACCCATTGACAAGTTTCCCTTTCTTGTCGCAAATGCATCAACGGAAGGATTTCAACCCCTCATCGTCGTCAACCACATTGAGGAAAATCCACTTCCTCTCGCCAATGTTGATCAAGTCAGCATAGCTCACTTTCGCCTTGAGGCTTATCTCATTCCCCTCCCAACTCGGATCCTTTCTTGTTGCATTCATCAGTCAATCTCCTTACATTTCCAATGATTAAATTCTCCACAACTATCTAGAAAGTTGGTAATTAATAGCCTATCTCAATTGATTCGCTTCAGATCACAGTCATAATCAAGTTTTAGTGTTCCCAGTGACTTTCTTCGTGTATATGGTACTAGCTTGTTTGTTTTGTGTTTCTTGACGTTACAACTAAATATTCATTATGGAATCATTTCCTAGCATCATATGGGTTAATCATAACAACTATAGGTCTTGCGTTGGTTTTGAAACACACTTTGGGAGAAATTTGGTCCTTTCAGTTCCTAGATAGTGTTAAGCGCACTAGACGTCAGTTGGGAGTTTTGGTGGATTTATAAATTTGTGATATTAATGCACAACCTCAGTATTAATGGATGGATCAAGATCCTGTACATTAAAAATGACCTAGAAACCAACACAATTAAATTTGGATGAAGAAACAAAGAAGGCAGGACTCAAACTTTCATTAAAAAACGCCTTTGGGTAAAATTTTTTGACGTCTGTCAAAGTGATTTTTTCATCCTTGAAACAGGTTAATTATCCAATTATCTTCACTACGATTCCAATGCAACTGACATAATCAAATTCCGAGGTCCTAAAGTGCGAAAATGATCGTCTAGGATTTCCTGCCAAGCAAGCCTCGATAGTCATGGCCATAATTATAAATGGATCTACTCAAATGATGGAACAACATGTTCTGTTATCTTGATAGAAACCTTTCTCTGTGTTCTTCGCATTGCAAAAAAATGACACCTAAATCGGGCATCGTATGAGGAAGTTACGGGATTTTGAACTCAATCTCTCATTGTCTCTTGCGAGTTCGACACTTAGATTTTTTTCAATTTTTCTTTCCTTGGAAAGAGAAGTTTCCTTTGAATCCTCCAAAGCAATTTGAAATGTTTCTCTTCATTTCTTTCGATACATATCGGAGGAGTTAATTCAAACTCCTTCAAACAACTCATAGGGGTTACTTCAAAATCCTCCAACCAACTCGGAAGATTTACTTCAAACTCCTTCAAGCAGCTCGGAGGAGTTACTTCAAACTCCTCGGAGCAGCTCAGAGGAGTTACTTCAAACTCCTCCAAACATAAGAAAAATGCCTCTCGTAAATTGACCATAACTTTTGACTCGAGTGTCCGTTTTCCAACTTCTTTTTATCATTGGAAAGGTATTTCTAAGATATACAAATTTATAGTTATGTGATTTGATAAATTCCTAATTCATGGTACACTTATTCCAGGTAGGAGGAGTTATTTCAGTTTGGAGGAGTTAGTTCAAACTCCTCCGAACACAAGAAATCCACCTTTCGTAAAATGGCCATAAATTTTGTCTCGGGTGTTCGTTTTGTGGCTTCTTTATACCGTTGGAAAGGTATTTCTTATCTCTACAATTTTATAGTTATGTGATTTGAGAAATTAATAATGTATGGTACACTTATTCCAGGTCAGAGGAGTTAATAGTAACTCCTCCAAGCAAATCGGAGGAGTTAGTACTAACTCCTATGAACACAAGAAAACCACCTTTCGTAAAGTGGCCATAGCGTTTGACTTGGGTGTGCGTTTTGTGAATTATTTATACCGTTGGAAAGGTCTCTTTGAGATATACAACTTCCTAGTTATATTATTTGAGAAAATACTAACCTATGGTATACGTATTTTTGTATTAAGATATGACACCTTGTTGATAGCCTCGAAGAACACCATAAGTCGACCATGAGTAGAGGAACCATGAATCAAACTCAGGAAAGTTTATAAATGATGCTTCAATTATTTTATCCCCCATTTATTTGCATTCAAATGATTATCCTTGATATTTTATTTGAAGTTACTCTCATCTATTGTATGTTGAATTTTTTCAGGTACTGTCAAGCGAAGGATGATCACACTCAACATTCTCATGATGAAATCTACAACTAAAGAAAATAAATGAGCGATAACGAAAGATTTAGCAATGATGGAGGAGAAACAAATAAAATATCAGAAAAAATGTATGAAGCAGGGATCTAGAAACTCCATGACGATCGACTGTTAAACTCAGGATGATGAAGATGCCCCCACACCCAAAGCCATTCTTCATGATGCGCAAGACACATATGGCCAAAATCCATGTCGACCCACTAGCGCTAGGAGACAAATTCAAAATGTAATTGTTGTCCTTATTGCTCATCATTGCAAAGAGGATGAGGATGTTGATTAAGGTTGGTTGTCATTGATGTCAAGCCTTGAAGAAATCCCCATAGCACAAAGGTTTGGGTAATGGACCCAATATTGTTTGATGTAAATATGAATCATTATTTTTTTTTCATGGTTAATAATAAGTAAATATGGATGAACTCCAAAGTGGTTCCCTTATGGTGAAAGCCCTCACAGGAAGACGCTTTGCGGAGTAAAAGAACCCATGCTTAATTATGAAATAATGAGATGAAGGATAGTGAATTTTTCAAGGAAAATATCCTAGATGGATAGTGTTTTTCATGCCATTTCTGGTGGTATGTGGAACGTAACATAACTCCTCACGGTTAGAGAGTTATGGCCATGAGAAGTTGGAGACCCCAGGTTTGGGTAATGGACCCAAGTTTTTTTGATGGGTAANATTGAATGGTTGTAGGTTAGTATTCTTGCATTTACTTATAAATTTGTTGATTTTAAAACCCTAGGTAGAAAGCACACAAGTAGGTCATTGCTATATGTCCCCTTGTTGAGAAATAGTTTTCAGCCATTGAAAAAAGAAGATATAGCCTAGCCGTTGCTACACTTTTCTTTCTTTTTTCTGATCTAGCATTGAAGTTATAGGTTGAAAAGAGGAGACGTCCTAGGCCTAGTTGACTACACCTAGGGTTTCACCTTCTAGGGTTTGAAGGCCTTGCCTTTGCAACACTTTCTCCCTTAAATTTATACTTTGAGCTAGCCRTTTTGCCAAGTTTATTTAGAGAAGGAGGAAGGAGCACGAGGCCTTGCTTAAGCAACACCGGAGTGAGCCTCTTTCCCCTAGGGTTTTGATTCTAGGGCCCTTCCATTGCAGCACCATAGAACTCTACCTTCCAGTCTCTAAGTTTTAATCCTCCCAAGACTTTGTGCCCTTGCTTTTGAATCCATATACCCTAAGGCACTGGTTAAATCTCCAACGTTAAGTCTCTAGTGTACAAAACCATCTTTTAAAACTTTAATTTTTGAAACCCTAACTAACCCTAACACTAATAACCTAGGCTGACGTCATAGATGACACAACAAGATTTTGACTAATATAAGCAATTAAATGATGATGTCAAGCATTTACTGAACAAATTATTGATTGGAGATACTGTAGGCTTGGTCATTTGATAGATATTTGTGAATTGACGATCTTTCATAGGCTAAATAACAGAACGTTGAATTTCATCTTGTATCTATCGCATTGCTTATTGAATTAAATCAGATAGCTAAAGAAGTACTAACCCTTTGAGTTATAGCCTGCAAAAATATATCTTGTGTCGTTATTATCTTGTTCCGGGCAGGCGTTTTCAACAGGGCCTACACTTCTTTTATTGGCTGATTAGCCGAACTATCTGATACTGGTGGTAACCTGCGAGGAGAGGAATCTTAACACCTGAATTTGTATCCTTTGCCTCTTCAAACCCCAAGTTACCGGGGACGTCTCCCCTGGGCTAACCTCCCTAAACAGAAAGAACCTCCCCATAGAGGTGACATTGGGTGGGGAAGGTTCCTGTTATGCCATTTTGTCCTCTATCCTAAAGCTTGTGACCTAAAATACAAACTGCGTGATAACAGGCTGCTAGCACATTTTCATGCACATTTTGGGAAGTTTGTTTCAGCTTGTTATCACACAAAGTAACACTTATATAGGTAAAGTATGAAATCTCAAGTGTGGTCTAGTGTAACCAAGAGGGAGGTCACTATCACCACACAAGCCCTCTTTCACTTTAGGCCAACTCTTCTTTGGCTCAAGGGGATTTCCTTGGATTAAGATTGCTATGACTTGGGTAATGAAGCTCAAGATGGTGTGAAGAGTGAGTCCAAGCAAAATGGGTTTGGTAAGCTTTAAGGTAGCAAAGGAAGGTAGTTGGAGGTCAGGAGATCAGTGTCTTTTCATTGGGCATATGGAGTCAAGGAGAGTAACCTTAAGGTGGCCACCCACCGATATCCACTTGGATCAGGGTGTAAATCCTCTTACTGCCTAGGGTATGTGAACCAACTTCAAAGTAGATTCAAGGAGGGTGTACAACCTTGTACTCCTCCAAGATACTTTGTAATAAAAGACTTGTAAATTAGTAAATGACAAGAACTTGAT
>JZKD02S0012692.1:377523-390538 GCA_000966675.3 Picea glauca
AGCCAATTTTTCACGTCATCTTCACCATATTCAAGAATGCCATAAACAATTTCAAATGATAGTCTTTTATATATCTGAACTTGATCATCAAATGCTTGCTTGGTTAAAAACAACAAGTTGAATATCAATTTTGGGTCTTGGACTTCACTGGTGCTGCCAGCTAAATCTATCTCAGTTAGCTTCTTGAATAGTTTGTCTCTTATAGATATGGCCTGGCTACATGCTTGAACGATACCATTCAGGTTTTTTACCTTTTCTTTCCAGCCTGTGTTTAGTTGGTTTATTTGATCCGAGGAAGGGAGATCCTTCTCTCTTCTTCTGAATTTTTTCATACCAGTAACTTTAACACCAAACGGTACAACTGCATCTAGGTAGAAACCTTGCTTGTTCTTGAGCTCTTCTTGCAGATACTCATGAAAATCATGCGCTCTTCTTGCAGATACTCATGAAAATCATGCGCTCTTCTTCCAAAAGAGACCATACTCTTTAACATCTCCCAAGCTTATGTTATTAATTCCATTATTCTCTTTATATTCTTTTCCACATAGCCTCAGGCTGATGTGAGAAGGCTTGTTGATCCTTTTAACTTTGTCGTAGGTGCAGTGGGCCCGATCATTGCCAAAGGAGTAGCAAACAGTGGAAGAGGCATTATAGCTCCCTCCAATTCTTTGATTCGCTCCTTTAACCTGACATTCTCCGCTTCAAGGCCGCTAATAGAGTTGTCTAGAGAATCTCGAATTGCTCGATGTATCTGGGAGATCTGGGAAGGATGCATGTTCTGTAGGTTCATCTCTGAATGATATTTCTCTTTCTTATTCTTTATGTCTCTCTTTTCAATAACCAATTTGTTGGATTCGCTATAAAAAACAATGCTCTGAAATGCAAAAGACTCTTCTTCGTCCAAGGTATCGGTTCCAATTATTTCCATCTCAGGATTATGCGGAGCAGTGCTCTCTAGCTGGTTATCGTCGTGGAACATTTTGTCCATGTCAATTTCTAGTTTCATATCCTCGAGGGAGATATCGTGGATATCAATTTCTCCCCTTGGTCCCTCCTGTTCTTGCACTATTGTTTTTCATTTTTTGCTCGCGAAAAGTTTGTGAGAATTTTGAATTTTTTTCGAAGGGAGGGTTCTTATCTTCTCCTTCGCCTGAAGAACTATGTGTGAATTTCTTGCTCGGGTAGGTCGTTGGAGTGCTTCTCTGAGATGTTGTGGTCTTGGGTCTGGCAGTCGGGGATTGGGCACTTTTCTCACCCGGGCCTTTTCGTTTCTGATTGTATGAATCATTGGTGTTGAGTATTGTCTCGAGGTTGCCGATGTCACGAGCATGACTTCCTGAGGCATTATATTCGTCTTCATTCAGGATAGTGTCGGTGAAAGAACTGTTGAAACCGACAGCCTCTACAAAAATACCATCAAGGTCGAACCCTTTTACTTTTTCAGCACATTTCAAATTGAAGTTGTGGAAGTGGCCCACGAAACCATCAATCTTGTTCATATTTCTGACTATGAAATCCCTGACTTTCCAAGGTAGAGGGATGAATTGCCTTTTTCTCTTTTCATGGAAAAAATGCAACCAGTAGGTGTATTGCCTTTCTATTTCAACAAAAAACATTGTACCAGATATGTGGCATGGAAGGAAGCAAGTATTTTGTTTGGACCCAAAAATCCTTATAACATTATAGTTCTCCATTTCTTCTAGTGTGCCCTTCCTATCCAGGAACTTGGTCGCCTGGTCAGACAACCAGGGAAAATCCTTTCCAAATATCAATCCTTTAAAAACTGAAACAAAATCATTAAAGACTTCATGAAAATGTTGGGAGGCATCGTGTCTCCATAATATTTGGTACCAGAAGGTTACTGGGTCAAATTCACAATTTACCTTCTTACACATAGATAATCTAGGGAATGGACAACAATGCGCTACCGCGAAAATTAAATAAGATGACATAAATAATTTCTTTTTCCTTCTGTATTGCAATAACTTGGATGAGATTTCAATGAAAATCAACTTGCCCCAATGGAATATGGCTTGTTCCTTCACCGTAAAATACAAAATATATAGAATCATCCGAGAGATATTGGTTGTAATTTTTTGTCCCGTTATCCTCGTGAAAAGCCATGCAATATCCTAGAAAGGAGTTTCAAATGCACTAACCTGTAATCTGGTCATGTCCCTGAGACCGGTCGTTGGGTTCTCTAAGAACTCCAACAAGAGGTCCAATTCATTATCATGCTTCTTTAAGAACTCTCTGCAACTCTCTCCCTTGAAAGTAGGCATTGGGTCGAGAAGTCTTAACATCTTTCAAAATACTTGAGGCGATAAGGAGACTCGGGAATGGTCCCGCAACTAGATAATCTGTTGGTTCGAAATATAGTTTTCAGTGCAACAGGTGACCAACTCCTTACAGTCAAAAAAATTGGGGACACACCTGCTCATGCAATTCCAGATGTCCAGATAACTTTTTTATGGGCAGAAGGGGACGAGTAGTAGTCATGAGCTTTGGACCACTGAAAACTCTAGTCCTCACGCCCAAAAATATTCAGGGTATCTCCACAGAAATGTTGTCGAGTTGAAGCCATAAGGTGATGAGAACGTTCCTTTTCTCCTGATAGTATTTAAAATGAACGTTGGAGCATGATAATATAATCTCTCGTAAATCTTGGTTTAATGTGTTTTAATGCGACATGTCCTCGACCTTTTCGCCTATCACTGCCAATCTTTTCGATGTGTCTGGTGAGTTGTCACTAATAAAGGCATAATTAATGTGCATTGGGAAGCGTACAAAGGTGGTGAGGATAGACAGGAGCGAAAACTTCTTCGAAACTTTTGTGAACCTGGGAGACTGAGAACCCGTGAATATGTGACAACAGGAGGTGAAGAATCGACTAAGTATGGAAAGGCGGGGTATAATTCCTTAAGAAAACTAAAGTAAATAACAATTTTTCCGAGGTCAAGATCCACACACAAAAAAATCAGATGCCATAATATTGACCTCTGTCAATTCGATAATAGGGAGATTTAGTTGATGGATCCAAATATCGCTTAGTTCAGGCGATTGGGGTGCATGTGGGGTTCCTATGAGAAAAACTAATGTTTTGATAAATATTTGTTTGTATTGCTACATGTGACGACAATTGTGTGATAGTATTTAGAATGAACACTGGAGGATGGTAATATAATCTCCCATAAATCTTGGTTTAATGCATTTTAATGGGAGATGTCCTCGAGCTTTTTGCTCATTAATTCCAATCTTTTCAAACCTGTTGGTGAATTGTCACTAATAAAAGCGTAATCGATTTGCATTGAAAGAGTGTGCGAAGGTGGCGGGGAAATCGACTAAGTATGAAAAGGCTGGGAGATTAGACGGACCCAGACAGACTCATCATAGGTAGAGTGAAGCTTGCGAGTTCGAGGAGTCTAGGGTCGAATTGTAGATAACAAAATTTTTGGGTGCAAGATGTATATCACGAAACAGGGGGCATGAGAGTTTGATAGCGCCAATCCGGGAACTCACAACCATAAACATTAACTATGGGAAAAACATTTTCGTCTATGCAATATACCTGGAGCTCGACAAAATCAGGTTCAAGTTAAAAGATAATTTGCTTATATTTACTTAAACACTGTTCATATTATTTTATTTTATTTGTATTTTTTGTGGCCCAAATGCAAACCATGTTCAAATTTGAAGGGTGGATGAACATTTTCATATGCAAGCATATTCTCAAATATGCCAAGTTGTAATATATGCACAATAATAAATAGGGGCATCATGTCAACACCTGTGTAGATGATAGTGGGCTAGCACAATATTGTATTATTTCTATGATGATGGCTTTAAAAAAAAATAACCAACAATTTTTTGCCAATTCAAGATTGACACAAAAAAAATCATGAGATTCCATAATATTCTCCCATTAATGCATTTTAATGGGAGATGTCCTCGAGCTTTCTGCTTATTAATGCCAATCTTTTTGAACATCTGTGGTGAGTTGTCACTAGTAAAATCATAATTAATGTGCATTGGGAAGGGGTGAAGGTGGTGGGGATGGAGGGGAGCGAAAAATGCTTTGAAACTTTTTTGAACCTGGGAGTCCGTGAACCCACGAAACTTTGAAGAATCGACTATGTATGGAAAGGCGGGGCGATCAAATAGAGTCATCATAGGTAGAGTGAGGCTTGCAAATTCGAGTAGTCTGGGATCGAATTGTATATCACCCAATTTTTGGGTGCAAGATGTATACTCCGAACACGGGGCATGAGAGTTCGATAATGCCTACCCAGGAACCTGCAGCCATAAAATTGGCTGAGTATGGAAACGAACGGTGGTCGTTTGGACTTGTGATGTGAATATATAGATGGATATAGAATTTCTCAGTCCACCACCCGGGATCCCGTGAGCATAGAAATGCAACTAAGTATAGAACCAGAAATGGGTAACATAAGGGAAGAAGAAAGGGGAAAAAGTGGTAAGTATAGAAGAGGAAAAATAAAGGAAGCAAAGAACTTTATGCCTCACACAACAACACTTAGTCTAATAATTATCAAGCGATAGAAACACATTAACTATGAGAAAAACATTCTCAACCATAAAATATAGTTGGAGCTTAACAGACTCTGGTTCAAGCACAAAGAGATGTTGTTTCTATCTATTTCAACAAGCTCGTAGGTAGAGTGAGGCTTGCGAATTCGAGGAGTCTGGGGTCGAATTGTATATCACCAAAGTTTTGGCTGCAAGATGTATACCCCGAACACGGGGCATGAGAGTCCGATAGGACCTAGCTGAGAACCTGTGGCCATAAAATTGGCTAAGTATGGAAATGAACAGTGGTCGGTCGGACTCATGATGTGAAGATATAGATGGATATAGAATTTCTCACTCCTCAACCCTGGGAACATGCGAGGATAGATATGTGACTAAGTATAGAACCATAAACAGATAATAGAGGGGAATAGAGGGGAAGAAGAAAAGGGGAAAACATGCAAGTATAGAAGAGGAAAAAGAAAGGGAGCAAAGAACTTTATGCGTCACACAACAACACTTGGTCTTAAGTATGGAAAGATGGGGCGGTCAAACAAAGTTATCGTAGGTAGAGTGAGGCTTGCGAGTTCGAGGAGTTTGGTGTTGAATTGTAGATCATCGAAGTTTTGGGTGCAATATGTATACCCGAACACGGGGCATGAGAGTTTGATAATGCCTACGCGGGAACCCGCGACCATAAAATTGGCTAAGTATGGAAATGAATGACGGTTGGTTGGACTCATGATGTGAATATATAGATGGATATAGAATTTCTCACATCGCCACCCCGGGAACCCGCGAGCATAGATATGCGACTAAGTATAGAACCAGAAATGGATAATAGAGAAAAAGAAGAAAGGGGGAAAATGGGTAAGTATAGAAGAGGAAAAATAAAGGGAGAAAAGAACGTTATGCCTCACACAACAACACTTAGTCTGATAATTATCAAGCGATAGAAACACATCAACTATGGGAAAAACATTCTCAGCCATGGAATATGGCTGGAGCTCAACAGACCCTGGTTCAAGATAAAAGAGATGTTGTTTATATTTATCTCAACAAGCAATAGACAAAATATATGACTTGGCATTCTTATATTCAAGCATTCATACAGAGTCATCGTAGGTAGAGTGAGGCTTGGAAGTTCAAGGAATATAGGGTCGAATTGTAGATCACCAAAGTTTTTGGTGCAAGATGTATACCCCGAACACGAGGCATGAGAGTTTAATACCACCTATGCGGAAACCCACGACCATAAAATTGGATAAGTATGGAAACGGACAATGGTCGGTCAGACTCGTGATGTGAAGATATAGATGGATATAGAATTTCTCACTCCACCACCCCGGGAACTCGCGAGCTTAGATATGTAACTAAGTATAGAACCATAAACGGATAATAGAGGGGGAGAAGAAAAGGGAAAAACGGGTAAGTATAGAAGAGGAAAAAGAAAGGGAGCAAAGAATTGTATGCCTCACACAATAACACTTAGTCTGATAATTATCAGACTAAGTGTTATTACCATGGAATATGGCTGGAGCTCAACAGACCCTGGTTCAAGATAAAAGAGATGTTGTTTATATCTATCTCAACAAGCAATATACAAAATATATGACTTGGCATTCTTATATTCAATCATTCATACAAAGTCATCGTAGGTAGAGTGAGGCTTGGAAGTTCAAGGAATCTAGGGTCGAATTGTAGATCACCAAAGTTTTTGGTGCAAGATGTATACCCCGAACACGAGGCATGAGAGTTCGATAACACCTAYGCGGAAACCCACGACCATAAAATTGGCTARGTATGGAAAYRAAYGATGGTCGGTCAGACTCGTGATGTKAAGATATAGATGGATATAGAATTTCTCACTCCACCACCCCGGGAACTCGCGAGCTTAGATATGTGACTAAGTATAGAAYCAWAAAYGGATAATAGAGGGGGAGAAGAAAAGGGAAAAACAKGTAAGTATAGAAGAGGAAAAAGAAAGGGAGCAAAGAATTGTATGCCTCACWCAATAACACTTAGTCTGATAATTATCAGACTAAGTGTTATTACCATGGARTATGGCTGGAGCTCAACAGACCCTGGTTCAAGATAAAAGAGATGTYGTTTATATCTATCTCAACAAGCAATAKACAAAATATATGACTTGGCATTCTTATATTCAAKCATTCATACARAGTCATCRTAGGTAGAGTGAGGCTTGGAAGTTCAAGGAATCTAGGGTCGAATTGTAGATCACCAAAGTTTTTGGTGCAAGATGTATACCCCGAACACGAGGCATGAGAGTTCGATAACACCTATGCGGAAACCCACGACCATAAAATTGGCTAAGTATGGAAATGAACGATGGTCGGTCAGACTCGTGATGTGAAGATATAGATGGATATAGAATTTCTCACTCCACCACCCCGGGAACTCGCGAGCTTAGATATGTGACTAAGTATAGAACCATAAACGGATAATAGAGGGGGAGAAGAAAAGGGAAAAACAGGTAAGTATAGAAGAGGAAAAAGAAAGGGAGCAAAGAATTGTATGCCTCACACAATAACACTTAGTCTGATAATTATCAAGCGATAGAAACACATCAACTATGGGAAAAACATTCTCAACGATGAAATATAGTTGGAGCTCAACAGACCCTGGTTCAAGTTAAAAGAGATGTTGTTTATATCTATTTCAACAAGCAATAGACAAAATATATGACTTGGCATTCTTACATGCAAGCATATTCTAAAATATGACAAGCTTCAATATATGCACAAATTGGATAACATATGTAGATCATAGTTTTGTAACCATACCTCTTAGTCTCTAGACCTTGTACTATGATGGAGGTTTCACTTCTACTTGTCGATAGTTCTTGTGAACTAAAAAACATGTGGTTTAAACGGCATAAACATATTTACCATGGCATAGTAGAATAAATAACTGCGGATATTTGTTTTGTAAACATAGCAAGAGTGTAATCTATGAATCCTTGCCTTCAACATTGTCATTGTGCTAATGTTTGTGATGGTTCAGTGCCCATGCCCATGTCACTTCTTAAATAGTGGCTATGAACATGTGTATATTGTTCATACTCGATATGGATGTGCATTAGGCATACGCATTGTATTTGTTGTGGCACCACTGTAGCCATACCTTTTGGAAGATTGCACTCCATCTTTCTCAGTTGTGGCACATAAGGCTCCATCCTCGTGTTCAATTAGTCTGTTCGTTTTTCAATGTAGCAATACAAAGAATATAATGGACATGAAGGCAAGTTTCTACGTAGGAACACATGAAAAAAAGATGGAGTACAAATTTATTTATTTCAAGGTACCGACACAGAAAATACAATTGACATGAAGATAAGTTAATATACAGGAAGATATGTAGTATCTAAGGAAAAGAAACAGAAGAGCTGCAAACCAATTGGATATGGAATATGGGTAGAAGTATGCACCTTTGTATGTATTCTTCTACATTTCTGGTTAAGAGTTATTTGCCTTGTCCAGTTTTCCTGTTTGTTTCAATGAAGGAAAGTACAAAACAAAATGAACATGAATGTAAGTTGATATGTAAGGAAAAAACAAAGAATATGTACATATAGTAAATAAACTAGAATAAAAAGAATAGAGTAACAGATAGTGTTAGAAGAATGTACTGTTTTTTTTTTTCTTCATCCATGTATGTGTATATATAAAAAAATATTGTAAAATTTGTTGTGTCCAAAATCGATTACAAACCAGGAAAAACTAAGAAGTTGGATAACTTGGTTTTGTGCAACAAGCTATACATATATGCTTTGAGACATAGAAATATGATTTTGCAATATGGTTGATGTATATTTCATAATTCAAGTGCAATACCAATTGTATCGTGATCAGAACAGTATGTGTTTAAGATAAAGACATTGTATTGAGAAATGAGCACATTCGACCATACATGGTCAATAAGTGCGTTTTGTACATGGTTTATCTTATCCAAAAGAAAGCAGAGACTGTATTTGCACATGTAGTTTTCCAATTCTTTTGTTCTGGCATTATTTTTTAGTATGTCAATATTGAAGTCTCCTACAATGACAATGGTTTCGTTCAGATGCAAATGCTCTAATGCATTCGAAAGAACATTTAGTATGTTGGATAATGTTGCATGGGGAGCAACATAGAGATTCAGTATTGAAATTTCTAATCCGTGGAAAATTACTTTTGTGAGCACCATCTCAACATTGTTTTCTTTGAAATGCATATGCTCCAAAATTGTTACATGTTTTTTCACTAATATCATCACCCCATGTGTAATGTAACTTGATATGCAATTGTGATTTGGAAATTGCTTGTTTTTCATGCATAATGTCATGTATGTTTCCCGCAAGCAAATAATATCGGATTGCATTGTGTCATAGTCCTTGAGTATATCATCCATATGTGCATGTTAAGTGAGAGAATTGATACAGATGAGTTTGTTTGTATGGATTGGTAATCATACTGTAGATGTCACTTTGTGCTAGTCCTAAGGCGTTGCATCTCAATATCAAATTTGTGTTAGACTTTGAAGTTATATTTTGTAAGAGAACTTAGTAAATACAAGAAGTCTATACTTTTGACACATGACAATGTTGTGTATACAAGTCCATGTATTTGAATTCCAACAAGGTCAAATGCAACACTATCAAGTGTTAGTCCTTGAAATCTGTGGACTGTACGTGCACATGCAAGTTTAATTGGAAATTGTTTTCGAATATTCAGTCAACCTGTCTTTGCCGATGTCGATACTGGTTTTGATATTCATAAGGTAGGTGTCCAATCGCGTGCAGTGTTTGAATTATATAGATAAGCCAAATTGTTTTCTTGTCGGTGGCCTATATGCAGCTCATGGAACTTAATCCAGAGGACATCAACTTTTTTTGTTTTGGTATAGCCTTTGAGTATTCCATCTGCACCATTTACCAAGCCATCCTATGAATCATAGTTGCATGCATATATTTCAACCAGCATGTCTAATTTCAAGACAAGTTGCAAAGGCAAAGTGGTTGTATGTTCATGACGTGGTACATTTCCATGGTTGTCTTCTTCAAGGTCAATTGACTTGATGATGATATCATCGCCAGGCATGAGCGAAAGCATGTACCTGATATGCATTGCAACATCCCTATTCGTGTAGAACAAGGTCACATGCACCTTGAATTGGTATATGTTAAGTCATCATGTCTTTGGTTGTTTGTTCGCATCCTATTTAGAATTGCAATAAATGTTTCATCTTCCTGGTGCATTGTAGTATGTAATTCAAAGCATTTTATATTGTCTTTCGAGAAGTCATGTGTCACTGTTTTCATATTGACCGTAGGTTGTTCAAATATCAAAGAATCTTGGATGGGTTGCGCATGGTAAAGATCCCCACAAAATATCATGTCAATGTTTCCAAAGTATTTGGTGTGCACATGTTTTATGTTTCTCAGTCGGTTGTCAATGGAATACAAGAAGCGACTTCCAATCAAAGATGCCTCACCTATTAAGACAAGTTGCAGTTCGTCATAAAGCTTAGAAAGGTATCTAACATTTCCTTGTTGAGTGGAAGAAACTATGACTTGTTAAGAGGTATAAAAAATGTAGAGTGGATTGTTGTTCCACCTGCATTATATGCAGCTTTTCCTGTGTATGCAACTATTATCCCCTTTGGTTTCATAGGATCAGAGGAATTGTTTGAATCATAGATTCGTATAAGCATTTGGAATAGTGATTTCATTGTGAATGTCTTGCTTGTTCCCGCCCCACCTGTAAGGAACAAGTGCATAGGAGTGTGCATGTTCAAGCATGTTTTAATTGCAATGTCCTTTAGAATTGCTTGTTGCTCTTGATTCAACAGATGTTTAACTCTGTGGTATTCGTTATTTTCAATAAGGAAAGGATGTTTTGTGACTTGAAAGCCAAGATTGATACGTTTTCAATGTCAGTTTCTCGAGGACGAGGCAAATCTGCTTGCAATTCATAGGAACCACAGAGAGTTCTAGTTGTTTTACGGTTTTTGAATGTCTCATCAACATTGTCAAGGTTTTATAGTTCATGAACTGCACTTTCTAGATCACCCCATGTTGGATTAACATTGTATGTAAATCTAGATTCATTGGTTTGTACTGTAGTCTCATAAGAAATATACACAGCTTCTCACGTCGGGAAGTTATGTTTTAATGTGTTTTCATTTTGATCAAACATAACATATAACATTAGTTTTTTCTCTACAATAGTTTTCATAGTTACTATGTTTGTTATATTTGACAAAGTGTATTACAAAGGGTTTTTGCGATACGAACTCTGCTAAGCATATATGCTTAATAGGAGATGGATGTTGGAGGTAATAATCAATAATAGAGTGACATAGTACGTCCTCTAAATTGTTAGGCTCTTGTTTTAGCAAAGACGGTGGTTTAAGCACAAATGTGCATTTCTCAAGTGGATATGTGTTTATGAAGACAAATTTCCTTGAACTACAGTTGAGGGGCAGGGAAAGTGCAATGTGGACTGCTTGTTGAGCAGACATTTGTTGAAGATTAAGTAATGTATTTACAAGCGTACGTATCATTTGCATAGCATCAATATGACTTCTTTCATGTTCTTTGCATATTCTTCTAAATGCACTTGTCATAGATTTGTCAACCTTTGTCATATACGAGGTATAGTATGATGTTGCAGCATATGCATTGAGGACATACTATACATTTGTATTTGCATTCCACATAACTAGCATGTCCTTGGAGAAACTGTTGTTCCAAATATAGGAAAGTTTCCATTTAAGGAAAATTGTTGGTTGTTTAAGTGTACATTGTATGGCTTGGATGTACTCATCTTCTGTTAGATTTATCTCTGTCAAGAAGTCGTCGAAGCTCATTAACTCATCGAAGTCTCGTTGTTTTAGAAATGAGAACAAGGATTTAGATTTCTCAATGAAAACATTGTCCTCTAAACTAAGTGGCTTTATGATTCTTGTTGTTCTCATTGGAGACACAAGGAAGTTGTATATGTAATATGACTTTTTTCGTTTTTTATAGCTTGTATGATAATGTCTATGAACTTTGGCAAGTTCTGGATCCAAATGATATGTGTTGCATGTTATGTATTTGTCCACAAATTGCTCAATCTACGAGTTGTTATCATTTCCATAGACCGGTGCACCCTCTATCCACAACAATGTGTGGTCATGCTCACTCCCTCTATTCTGGAACTCAGTCACAAAAAAGTAGTTCGATATTTTTCCGAAGAACATTTCATCATGGCATATCAATTGCCTCAAATCATTTATTCTATGCCTATAGTAGTGAGTACATGTCACTGGGTATTTTCTTATGAGGTAGTCAATGCAATCATTTTCCAATGTATCAGTTTGTTTTTTCCTTTTCCTGTTCCTATACAATGCAGACACCGTAGCTACCAACGGATCCCAACAATGCTATGCACTTGTAAATGTGATGAAAAATGTCGGCGGTCCCAATTGTCAGATCATTGCAAAAATAGTTTTCTTGTTTTGTTGCAAATAGTCAGGAGAGATGCGAATGTTTTTAAAATCTATGTATCCAATATCAGATTTTAGGATTTTTTCTAGGTTTTCTTTGTACTTGACATATTTGGCCAATAAATTTCTTCCTTGTAGCTGGCCTTTTCTTATTCGCACCCACATGCAAGAGAGCACTTGCTTAATTATTATGTGCATTGTTTTGAAAAACAAATTTGTTATGTGACACGAGAAGTCATCGCTTGAATGTAGCAGTTCCCATCGAACTATTTTATGGTAGTTGAATCATTATGTAATGTCACTGGGACGTGGATCTCCATAGAACATTATTGGGAAGTTTATTTCCTCAACAATTTTTTCCTTGAATATTCCAAGTGGACGTTGCCCTTTAGCAGGTGCAATTTCGACAATCTTGTCTTGCAAGTCACGAATGCGCTGTGAGTCAGTGAATCCATGTATCAATGTTTCAACAGGTCTTTCATTCTCTGATTCATCACTTGTATCAAATTCACTAGTAGTCTCGAAAGTTTGTGCAGAGTTGTCATCCCCTTCTCCAAGAACATTGTTCCAGTTCTCATTTATAAAAATGTTTTGTGCTTTGTACAAGGCCCTGGAACATAATTTGTTTAATGCTTTAATGACAACATGCACACACACTTTACTTTTATGGTATGCATTCTTGTATTGCAAGCGTTTTTTGAGAGCTACAACAATTGTCATTGTATCGCTAATGAATTGTGGCAAGGATTTTTGTACAACATCTAGTTGGATAGACACATTAATATTTGATCATGTTAAGCCCATTTGGGGTTGTTTATAGCCCCAGGGTCTGATTTGTGCAAATGCAATTCACAGAGACACAAGTCTCTCTTCAAGTTCTGTAAGTGTACTTACATCTGGTAGTGGTGTATTACATCTTATTTGGTCAAGCGTTGCAAAGTGTGACAGTTTTCCATTTTCAAGTGATCGTTTGCATGGAAGACAAATATTGCCACTG
>JZKD02S0012715.1:0-15406 GCA_000966675.3 Picea glauca
TTTTTTGTTGTTGTTTGATTTATAAAATGTAATATGAGTATGCTAACGATGAACATTGTTAATGATTTCTATGTTTTTAAGTGAAATTTGATATGTATCACTCATTTAAATTTACAGTTTCCATGTAATGTTAAACTTTTCTTTTATGAAAGAATTTAACTTGGATTGCGATTGTGAAAAATTATAACCATTAATGCCATATAATGTTTAATTATTGTTCAAGGTGAATTGTTTGTTGTCCATCAAGATACAATATGTTGATTAAACATGTTTAGAAACAAAAATACTTAAATATGATGAGTGAAATGATTGTGATTTGAATATTTATGTCTTTTTCATATATTATAATAATAACATTATAACATAATTATTCACTAATAATAATGTTGATGATGTAATAATAATGTTATTTTTAAATTTTTATTATTCAAAGATTACAAGACAAATCTATAATATAATTGTTTACTAAAATCACAATTATTATATTTTATTAATATTTAATTTTTCCAAAGATTTTATTAATTTCTATTATCCAACTATTATAATATATGAAATTTATTCAATTAAATTTAAAACGATAAATATAGAGAATAATAACACATTTTGATCTATACACTTTTGATGAAATGGTTTCACAATTTTTTACTCTAATACAGACTTTATGAATCTTTTATTCAAAAACAATATCACCCAACATTTTATAATTAGCATTTTAAGAATTAATAAAATTGACAAAGGTTTTTATACTTTTAGATAAGTATGGATCATTAAAATTTTCCTTAATTCTGACTAGGCTCTAGAAATGAACTCTTTTGGAATTTCCATGTCCTTCCTATATTGACACTTATTTCAAGGAGAATGCAAAATGAATGATTAACATAAGTTTATATGATTATAAAACTAAATGATGGAGTGGAATAGGTGAAGGCCATGATAGTTGCACTAGTTAAGGTGGGGAATGCCATCAAAGTTGGTAATGCCAACACCACATGTACTGTAGATGTTGCACAAAGTTATTTTGTTGGAATTGTCCCTAGAAGTTCCATCAAAGTAAGTATATATTTATTTGAATTTTGATTTTCTCAAACAATAAAAAATTTGAGGTTTGAATATTTTTTAATATCTTCATTTTTTGTTCAATAAAATATAATTTAAATTAAATATTTACTATTGTATGCCACCAAATTTGTGATATCTCAATTAATACTAAGTAATTCAAAGGTTGACATAAACATATTTTAATACAATACAACATTTATTTTCTATATAATAAGCAACAAATATGACAATGAAAATATATCAAAACCACATCTTATGCTTGTATGCCTATTTAATGTATTTTCAATATGGTGGTTGTAAATGGTTGTTAACTTTTCATGTCCAACATAATTATAAAATGAAGGAAAAATTAAAAAAACATGATTGCCCATTATAGATACCCATAATAAAATGACACATCCACAATATAAATGTCCAAACAAATCATTTACAAATCAGTCTTCATTGCCATCACCTTGATCATCTTCCTCACTTGGAATTGTTACATTGTTGTTCTCAAAAACATGTTTAGATCTCAGATCATGTCTCTGTATGAACAACCAATCGCCATCCAACACATCTAGGTGAAAAATACTTGGTTGCAATGTTTTGAGAAAACATAAGGCTCCTTACTTTCAACCCACATTTTTTTTAGAGTTAATAAATATTATCCTATTATCACGATCTTCCTTTACATTTCTGTGGTCGAAGGTATCCCACCACTTGCAACAAAAAATAACACATTGAAACGATGAGAAGTCCACTTACATAATCTCTTGTATATTTCCAATGTAATATAACTTCCCCTCTATTAGGTTTTCATCATGGTGGCTAACACAATCAGATTGGTCGAACTCGACCTCCAATTAACAATCTTGTGTGATGTGGCCTTCATCAACATACTCAGTGGGAAAATGATGTCTAGATTCCCACATAGATGGGAAGAAATGCACTTGTAAAAATGCGAACAAAGGACGATGTCACATGTCTAATAACTGAAGCATTAATAAAAACATAATACGTGTTACAATTCAAATGTGCAATATTATAAATAGAACATGGTACTCAAAGAGGTTATTATAGAGTTGTTGCACCGGATCCCTATGTTTAATGCATCTAGATCTTGTCCACGTGGGTTACGACTAGACACTTCATATTTCTCTTATATTTGGTCAACCACCCAACTGTTGGGACATATTTTTGACATATTTTCTTTTAAATGATCAGGATAAGCCATGATTCTACCATTCAACCATATGAATGCTTTGTTTTCATTGTTCCATTTCCTTCTTTTCTCTTCATACAACGTGACACGTGGTCACGTTGCCTCTGCGTTGTAAAAAACAAATTTATTGATGGCATCCATTTCAAAATTCGCTGATGTATACAAAAATTCAAAACGAATAACATGGGATCAAATATATATTATCAACTTAAATAATGAATTTATTGATGGAATTAAAATTTCTAAATGCGTTGATGTATAAAATAATTCAAAACAAATTAGATGGGATGAACTATATATTATCAGCTTTAATGTAAACAACTTCTCTGTACTAAATTGACAAAATATAATGGACTTACTCTTTATCAAGCGCCTTTTTCCATTCGTTTGGAGTAGATCCTCTTTCCTTTTATCCTCATCTTGATGGTCATCCCAAACGAATGCCCCTTCTGTTTTGTCAATTTTCTTGAGGTATTCACTGACATAATAGAATGACTCATATACTATGTACCCCTCTGCCATAGAGCCCTCTGGTTTTTCCCTTTGTCGAACAAATCCCCTTCAATTTTTTCTTGTACCTCTCTAAGAAGAACATCCAACGACATGAGAGCACCCCAACTAATTCAACCTCATTAGGTAGGTGAATTAGAATATGGAATTGCAAGTCCTTAAAAATCATGGGCAATTCCTTCTCAAACATACAAACAATCTCAACTATTTCTCGACACCACCATGGAATGCTAACCATATGAATCTCCTTTGATGTGATCCGACATACAAATGCAGATAATTTCAATATGGAACGTCATAGGTCATGGGGAAAGTCATTGTTCACACAACCACACACGATCAAAGGATAATGACACAATGATATAAACACACACACAATTGATTTCCATAAAACTATGAGTGCATATCATATTTTTACCTATGTCAGTATAGAAGAAAAATAATGTATTCAACATACATACCCTTAGAAGGTTTAGATGGTCATTTGATTTCAACCCCCAAAAATTCTCGTCTACAATGAAGCAACTTCGTAGAGCCGACCCATATAAAGAAGGTTCCTTCACACCCAATATAACATCCTTTTCCATAGAAAGATCATATTTCTTCAAAATCCACGGGACATCACCTTCTTTAGAAGACCAAGAGGGACCAACCTCTCCTCTAGTTTTGTTTCTTGGCCAATGTCTCTTTTTAGTATTAGAAGCAATACGATCTCTCTTGACAACCAATAAGTCTCTTTTATTCCATGATATGTGCCTCCATAAAGAAGATGAAACATTTTGGAATATATGCATGGGATATAGTAAGTGGCCAATCTTAAGATGCTCCCAATATGGAAGCTCACAAAATATAGATTTCCTTTTCATCCCAATGGGAATTTTCTCAACATAGGTGTAACAAAATTCAGGATCATCGAACATAGGTTCCCCATTTGAATCAAATAATTCAGCCATTTCCTTCTCCTTCTCTGTGTCATATGTCCTATTCCAATCTGTCGGTGTCATTATTTCAGGTCTCCAAGTTATCTATGGTTTACCATTGGAAGAAGATGCAACTATTCTATAAGGGTGGTCTTCTGGGAGGAATACCCTTGAACAATCATACACCAACTTTCATAGGTCATTGGAACACCTAGCCTTTATAGAAGGTCCACAACATTTACATCCATGATACCCTTTTGTTACAAGGCCTGAGATGTTATCATATACATAGCATGTTAGTGTAAAAAATATAGTTGCACAAAATGAAGTATGCCAAATAAAATTATGGATATAAACAAATCGATGAACATCCTTACCGGAACAAACTCCTTATCCTGGAGAATCTTGTCTGGTGTATGCACATATGCCATACAACATAAAAGAAATCTCCATTGGTATGGGTCTTGATACATCATATACATGTATCCCTTCCCATAATTTCTTAAATTCATCGATCAATGGTTGGAGGTAGACATCCATTCTCTTCACTTGTCTTCTACCCAGGACTATAAGAGCCAACATGAGATGTTCATTCTTCATGAAAAACCATGGGGGGATATTGTTATTGATCAATACCATTGGAAAAACACAATAGTTTGTGTTTTGGAGGGAATACAGGTTAAATCCATCCATAGATATGCTCAATCAGAGGCTCTGTACTTCATCCTTGAATTTATCAGGTCATGTATCCTTCATATGCTTCATGGCTATTCATGTTTTTGGGATTCACATAACTCCTGGCTCACTTATATGTGGGGCATGCCACCCCTGCAACATGGATAATTGTTTTCAACAAAAGAGCCTTTGAATCATTGGAATTATAGGCATGTGCCTCAATATCGTATGAGGAGGACCATGTGCCTTACCCTTGTTTTTTGATTTATGGTACCTGTCATGCCCACATTCTGGATATATGTCATTGTCTGCATATTTGTTTCTGTATAGAATACAATCATTTAGACATGCATGGTATGATATGTACTCAACACCCAACATTTTTAGAATTTTCTTTGCCTCTGCACCATTATCGGGAAAACGATTATCATTTGGAAGTACCTATCTTTGAGTAACCTGCAATTAGTGGGAAATATAAATTTACACTGTCATTAAGCATGAATAAAATCAAAACTTTTCTTCCTTCATTGTGTGACAAGATTCCTAAATTTTTTATAGGAATTAATGGTTAGTTACCTCAAAAGTGTTGAGAAACACACGTCTCACATACCATACATTTCTTTCAACTTGTACAATAACATTGTTGTCCTTAGTTAGGTAGACCTTGCAGACCCCTATACTGGACCAAATAGAGGGGTGGTGGAAGCAAATTTAAAGATTTCGTAGAAGGTATATATGACATCAACGTCATCCCCTGTTTCATTTTGTTGGAATTCATCTATCAACATTCCCTCCATGGCCGAGGTATCCCACAATAAATCATCCATACCAACCTCTATATCATTTCCTTCATCCCCAACATGTGAAGAACTAGTGTTACTATCGTGGTTTTGACTTGGTGACTTAGGACATAATGGGAATTGAATAGGTGGTTGTTTCAACCATTCTCAGCATGCTTTCTCTTCGATCTCTTTTTATTTAGCAGCAAGCTCGAAACTTGACATCGTAGTAGGGTGCACCGATAGATGGTGGACATGTCACTCGTCATCAGAATCCTGATTGTAAAAATATTGAACATTACTTTGATAATATTAGTAACACAATGATTTTAATATGTCCAAACATTATACCAAACACTTATTAGAAGCATGGACATTTTTTCCCAATAATAAACATGAAACCAACCCCTTTATAAAACAAATGTCCAATTAAGAAATACATTTACATTAGTTCCATTGAAAATCCAANCAAAACGAATAACATGGGATCAAATATATATTATCAACTTAAATAATGAATTTATTGATGGAATAAAATTTTCTAAATGCGTTTATGTATAAAATAATTCAAAACAAATTAGATGGGATGAACTATATATTATCAACTTTAATGTAAACAACTTCTCTGTACTAAATTGACAAAATATAATGGACTTACTCTTTATCAAGCGCCTTTTTCCATTCGTTTGGAGTAGATCCTCTTTCCTTTTATCCTGATCTTGATGGTCATCCCAAACGACTGCCCCTTCTGTGTTGTCAATTTTCTTGAGGTATTCACTGACATAATAGAATGACTCATATACTATGTACCCCTCTGCCATAGAGCCCTCTGGTTTTTCCCTTTGTCGAACAAATCGCCTTCAATTTTTTCTTGTACCTCTCTAAGAAGAACATCCAACGACATGAGAGCACCCCAACTAATTCAACCTCATTAGGTAGGTGAATTAGAATATGGAATTGCAAGTCCTTAAAAATCATGGGCAATTCCTTCTCAAACATACAAACAATCTCAACTATTTCTCGACACCACCATGGAATGCTAACCATATGAATCTCCTTTGATGTGATCCGACATACAAATGCAGATAATTTCAATATGGAACGTCATAGGTCATGGGGAAAGTCATTGTTCACACAACCACACACGATCAAAGGATAATGACACAATGATATAAACACACACACAATTGATTTCCATAAAACTATGAGTGCATATCATATTTTTACCTATGTCAGTATAGAAGAAAAATAATGTATTCAACATACATACCCTTAGAAGGTTTAGATGGTCATTTGATTTCAACCCCCAAAAATTCTCGTCTACAATGAAGCAACTTCGTAGAGCCGACCCATATAAAGAAGGTTCCTTCACACCCAATATAACATCCTTTTCCATAGAAAGATCATATTTCTTCAAAATCCACGGGACATCACCTTCTTTAGAAGACCAAGAGGGACCAACCTCTCCTCTAGTTTTGTTTCTTGGCCAATGTCTCTTTTTAGTATTAGAAGCAATACGATCTCTCTTGACAACCAATAAGTCTCTTTTATTCCATGATATGTGCCTCCATAAAGAAGATGAAACATTTTGGAATATATGCATGGGATATAGTAAGTGGCCAATCTTAAGATGCTCCCAATATGGAAGCTCACAAAATATAGATTTCCTTTTCATCCCAATGGGAATTTTCTCAACATAGGTGTAACAAAATTCAGGATCATCGAACATAGGTTCCCCATTTGAATCAAATAATTCAGCCATTTCCTTCTCCTTCTCTGTGTCATATGTCCTATTCCAATCTGTCGGTGTCATTATTTCAGGTCTCCAAGTTATCTATGGTTTACCATTGGAAGAAGATGCAACTATTCTATAAGGGTGGTCTTCTGGGAGGAATACCCTTGAACAATCATACACCAACTTTCATAGGTCATTGGAACACCTAGCCTTTATAGAAGGTCCACAACATTTACATCCATGATACCCTTTTGTTACAAGGCCTGAGATGTTATCATATACATAGCATGTTAGTGTAAAAAATATAGTTGCACAAAATGAAGTATGCCAAATAAAATTATGGATATAAACAAATCGATGAACATCCTTACCGGAACAAACTCCTTATCCTGGAGAATCTTGTCTGGTGTATGCACATATGCCATACAACATAAAAGAAATCTCCATTGGTATGGGTCTTGATACATCATATACATGTATCCCTTCCCATAATTTCTTAAATTCATCGATCAATGGTTGGAGGTAGACATCCATTCTCTTCACTTGTCTTCTACCCAGGACTATAAGAGCCAACATGAGATGTTCATTCTTCATGAAAAACCATGGGGGGATATTGTTATTGATCAATACCATTGGAAAAACACAATAGTTTGTGTTTTGGAGGGAATACAGGTTAAATCCATCCATAGATATGCTCAATCAGAGGCTCTGTACTTCATCCTTGAATTTATCAGGTCATGTATCCTTCATATGCTTCATGGCTATTCATGTTTTTGGGATTCACATAACTCCTGGCTCACTTATATGTGGGGCATGCCACCCCTGCAACATGGATAATTGTTTTCAACAAAAGAGCCTTTGAATCATTGGAATTATAGGCATGTGCCTCAATATCGTATGAGGAGGACCATGTGCCTTACCCTTGTTTTTTGATTTATGGTACCTGTCATGCCCACATTCTGGATATATGTCATTGTCTGCATATTTGTTTCTGTATAGAATACAATCATTTAGACATGCATGGTATGATATGTACTCAACACCCAACATTTTTAGAATTTTCTTTGCCTCTGCACCATTATCGGGAAAACGATTATCATTTGGAAGTACCTATCTTTGAGTAACCTGCAATTAGTGGGAAATATAAATTTACACTGTCATTAAGCATGAATAAAATCAAAACTTTTCTTCCTTCATTGTGTGACAAGATTCCTAAATTTTTTATAGGAATTAATGGTTAGTTACCTCAAAAGTGTTGAGAAACACACGTCTCACATACCATACATTTCTTTCAACTTGTACAATAACATTGTTGTCCTTAGTTAGGTAGACCTTGCAGACCCCTATACTGGACCAAATAGAGGGGTGGTGGAAGCAAATTTAAAGATTTCGTAGAAGGTATATATGACATCAACGTCATCCCCTGTTTCATTTTGTTGGAATTCATCTATCAACATTCCCTCCATGGCCGAGGTATCCCACAATAAATCATCCATACCAACCTCTATATCATTTCCTTCATCCCCAACATGTGAAGAACTAGTGTTACTATCGTGGTTTTGACTTGGTGACTTAGGACATAATGGGAATTGAATAGGTGGTTGTTTCAACCATTCTCAGCATGCTTTCTCTTCGATCTCTTTTTATTTAGCAGCAAGCTCGAAACTTGACATCGTAGTAGGGTGCACCGATAGATGGTGGACATGTCACTCGTCATCAGAATCCTGATTGTAAAAATATTGAACATTACTTTGATAATATTAGTAACACAATGATTTTAATATGTCCAAACATTATACCAAACACTTATTAGAAGCATGGACATTTTTTCCCAATAATAAACATGAAACCAACCCCTTTATAAAACAAATGTCCAATTAAGAAATACATTTACATTAGTTCCATTGAAAATCCAAAAATCCAATTACTCAATCATATTTGTTTTACACCCTATGATGTTGTCTACATAAAAGAGATCAAATTCAGAGTGTAATACCATTGACCTAGGCTGGTTGTTGGAAGATGACATGTTAGGATTGGTAGGGTAAATGTCCATTTCATCAAACATTTTCTTGTGGTATCTTTCTTTTGATAAGAGATTTCAAAATTTCGGGACCACGAGATTATCTTGAGCATTTGAACTCGATTATACAAAATTCAATGAAAAATTATTAAACTGTGTTGGATTATTGAGAGGGGGGGTGAATAAGTAATAGAGAAATATAATCCTTTTTAACCATATAATTCAAGTGTTATATCAATGTAGCATTATCATCCAATAATTGCAGAGTAAATAAGCAATGAACAAATGAACAATCATACACATACACAATACACCAGTGTTTTACGTGGAAACCCAAAGCGGGAGAAAACCACAAAATGATTTTTCTTATATGTCNCAACCATGTACCAAGTATGTACCAATCATGTGTCAACTACTCATCAACTATGACTCATCAATATGTACCAACATTATCAACTATACACCTCATGTATGTGTCAACTCATCAACTAATTGTCTCAATCATGTACCCAACATGTACCTTAACCAAAAGCCCTCATCAATTTCATCATAAAAATATGATTTATAACTCTGTAATAGACCTGGTGTATATACCCACAAACCTTCCTTAACTTTCACAACAAGATACTAGCATTTTCATCAAACTTTTCTTTAGTCTAACACGACTAGTTTGGGATTAGTCAACAACCCTAACTTGAAATAATCATAACTATGTACCTGTAATGAATAAATATCTAAAAATAGTACACAATGTTATTCAATTTGTTTTATGCAATTCCTCCAGGTTTCACTACTTGGAACCTCTTAGAAAATGAGTTATAGAAAAAATGACATACCTTGCTGAATTCTGGCTTATTCTAGAGAGCGACCTTGTAGAGTGTGCCCCACACAGAATATTTGTTGAATCGATATGAAAATGTTACAAAGAATAATAAATAATTTAATCTAACCAAATTTTTTTGTCTTATTGAATTTGGATATGTTATGAATAAGTTATGACGTTTTTACCCAAAACACCTGTTTTAGACTAGTTTCAGGACTAGCCACAAACCCTATTTTCCACGGAGTGTAACTCAAAAAATACAACGAATCACAAGCTGAAATTTTTACCACATATAATTGGATATGTTTCTTCAATGACTTATTAATTTCATGGTTTAAATCATTCTAGAAAAAAATTTATTGCGAAAATGGTGAGATGACCTGTAAATAACATACCTTAGAAAGCATCATCAAAAGAATTTATCCTCCCTTGAATTCCGACCTTCTTTTATTCACCTTCCCTCTGAAATTAGGCTTATATATCCTTTGGTTACCTCATTCACCTATATATATTCAATATTCTCAAGTGTGATGTAAAATGAGAGAGCCTTGCCTCTTATTTATACTCTCCTATGTCACTTTGCCCACTTTCCTTATTTTAGGGTTAACCCACTTCCAATTTCTCCATTAAATTTATTATTTAAATAATTTTTTTTGTATTCAATTTGAATTATAGTACACTCATCACTTGAATTTATTATTTACCTTCTAAAATCTCTTATACCACTTTGACTACTTTGACCTTTTAGGGCTTCTAGATGACATATGAGGGTCCTCCAACTTCGTAAGGCCATAACTCTCAAACCGTGAGGAGTTATGTGACATTACACATACCACCATAAATGACATGACATGTAATATCCATATAGAATAGTCTTACCTGAAAAAATACCAAAACACATACCATTATCCATCAAACAAACTTGGGTCCATTACCCAAACCTGGATTCTCCAACTTCTCGTGGTAATAACTCTCTAATCGTGAGGATTTATGTTACATTCCACATACCACAGGAAATGGAATGACATGTAATATCCATACAGAATAGTATTACCTTCAAATATATTAAAAATCATACCATTATACATGAAACAACCTTGGGTCCATTACCCAAACCTTTGTGCTACCAAAATTCGCTACCATAATTTCTTCAAGTGTTGACATCAATGCCAACCAACCTTAATCAACAAACTGCACCTGCATACATAACATAAATTCAAAGAGATAAATGAATTATCAATAAAATCTAGACGTACTGCAATCGACGTGAGAGAACTTGAAGGAGTTCCAAAGATACAAAATGAGGCGACACTGGAATCTGAACAATTGGCCATTCGATATTATAATTTTTTTTCCTNCAACCATGTACCAAGTATGTACCAATCATGTGTCAACTACTCATCAACTATGACTCATCAATATGTACCAACATTATCAACTATACACCTCATGTATGTGTCAACTCATCAACTAATTGTCTCAATCATGTACCCAACATGTACCTTAACCAAAAGCCCTCATCAATTTCATCATAAAAATATGATTTATAACTCTGTAATAGACCTGGTGTATATACCCACAAACCTTCCTTAACTTTCACAACAAGATACTAGCATTTTCATCAAACTTTTCTTTAGTCTAACACGACTAGTTTGGGATTAGTCAACAACCCTAACTTGAAATAATCATAACTATGTACCTGTAATGAATAAATATCTAAAAATAGTACACAATGTTATTCAATTTGTTTTATGCAATTCCTCCAGGTTTCACTACTTGGAACCTCTTAGAAAATGAGTTATAGCAAAAATGGCATACCTTGCTGAATTCTGGCTTATTCTAGAGAGCGACCTTGTAGAGTGTGCCCCACACAGAATATTTGTTGAATCGATATGAAAATGTTACAAAGAATAATAAAGAATTTAATCTAACCAAATTTTTTTGTCTTATTGAATTTGGATATGTTATGAATAAGTTATGACGTTTTTACCCAAAACACATGTTTTAGACTAGTTTCAGGACTAGCCACAAACCCTATTTTCCACGGAGTGTAACTCAAAAAATACAACGAATCACAAGTTGAAATTTTTACCACATATAATTGGATATGTTTCTTCAATGGCTTATTAATTTCATGGTTTGAATCATTCTAGAAAAAAATTTATTACGAAAATGGTGAGATGACTTGTAAATAACATACCTTAGAAAGCATCATCAAAAGAATATATCCTCCCTTGAATTCCGACCTTATTTTATTCACCTTCCCTCTGAAATTAGGATTATATATCCTTTGGTTACCTCATTCACCTATATATATTCAATATTCTCAAGTGTGATGTAAAATTAGAGAGCCTTGACTCTTATTTATACTCTCCTAGGTCACTTTGCCCACTTTCCTTATTTTAGGGTTAACCCACTTCCAATTTCTCCATTAAATTTATTATTTAAATATATTTTTTTGTATTCAATTTGAATTATAGTACACTCATCACTTGAATTTATTATTTACCTTCTAAAATCTCTTATACCACTTTGACTACTTTGACCTTTTAGGGCTTCTAGATGACATATGAGGGTCCTCCAACTTCGTAAGGCCATAACTCTCAAACCGTGAGGAGTTATGTGACATTACACATACCACCATAAATGACATGACATGTAATATCCATATAGAATAGTCTTACCTGAAAAAATACCAAAACACATACCATTATCCATCAAACAAACTTGGGTCCATTACCCAAACCTGGATTCTCCAACTTCTCGTGGTAATAACTCTCTAATCGTGAGGATTTATGTTACATTCCACATACCACAGGAAATGGAATGACATGTAATATCCATACAGAATAGTATTACCTTCAAATATATTAAAAATCATACCATTATACATGAAACAACCTTGGGTCCATTACCCAAACCTTTGTGCTACCAAAATTCGCTACCATAATTTCTTCAAGTGTTGACATCAATGCCAACCAACCTTAATCAACAAACTGCACCTGCATACATAACATAAATTCAAAGAGATAAATGAATTATCAATAAAATCTAGACGTACTGCAATCGACGTGAGAGAACTTGAAGGAGTTCCAAAGATACAAAATGAGGCGACACTGGAATCTGAACAATTGGCCATTCGATATTATAATTTTTTTTCCTGCATTTGAGCCAAAATCATCATCTTAGGTAGCATAGTACAATATAACTTCAAAAATAAATTCGAATAACTTTTATAACTTGACAACACACTTAAAAAATCGTTTCTTTTTTCTACAATATCATTGTTTTTTTCCACCTAGCTATACAAGAAATCTCAATATGGCTTAAAAAAATCTGAAATAGTTAATTGATCCCTGAAAATATCCTCCTAAAACATAGAAAATGTGAATTTTATGCTCAGCGCCCCCCTCTCTCTATTTACCTTTCTCTACCTCCCTCTCTCTCCATCTCACTCTTGACCTCTTTCTTACTCTTGCTGGCTCTCTCCTTCCCTCCCCTTCTCTCCCTATACCCCCCCTCTCTCTCTTGCATCTTCCCCTCTCTCTCCCTCACTATGTATCCCCATCACTCTCTCACTCATTGTATCCCCTTCCCTCTCTCTCTCCCCCACCGGTGCTCTTTATCATTTAAATACACACTGGTGCGTTTAATTGAGATAAGCACCTGTTGATTGAAAACTTGGTCACCTCGGGTTTCCTCCATTTGAAAAAAAAAATGATATCTAAAAAATATATTTTAAAATATCATAATTTCACAGTGTATCTCCCAGTCTCATCTTTGTCAGACATTTCACAGATTCAAAATCCGAGTTTGTATGCTCAAGATATCTATGTTTTTGTCCAACCGCACAACGAGTGCTTCTTCAATATGCAACAAAGCTAATTTTCTTAGAATTAATAATTCTTGGAACCATGATCATTGTCGTGGAACCATATTTATGTTCTTGGAATTCTTGGAACCATGTCCAATTTCTTGGAAACACGCCTACTTTCTTGGAACTTTATCATTTTCTTGGAACTACAACACTCTACCTCTCATATCCATCTCTTATTCTCCATACTTAGAAAATTTTTGAAGTTCTTCACACTCTTCACTTCACTTATTTCCCACACTTGGAATTTTTCTTTAAATATTCCTCTCCTCTCTCATACTATATCTATATACTTAGTCAATTTCTCATTTCCCATCCCCTTCTCTACCACTCTACTCTATGACTCTTATACACTTAGATTTTTTTTGAATTTTCTTCATTCTCCCCTCTCCCCTTATTTCTTATCTCCCTCTCCTTAGTTTATTTCTTAAATCCCCCCCTCCCCCCTCTATCCCTCCATCTCTTCATCCGTCTGCTTCTCATCACTTGGTCATTTTTTAAAAATCCTCTCCTTCCTCCTTATCTCTCCATATTTCCTCACCTCCTCACCACGGTCCATGGAATTTTCATTTATCCATGACCCCCCCCTTCTCTGTCCACCTGCATCTCTCTCCTTTCTTCCCATTCTTCTCGTCCTCTCACTCCCATAGTTAAATTATTTCCTATGTTTGCTCTTAACCAAGAATCTTATGACACATGTTAACCAACAATTCCATGACACATGGAAACCAATGAAATGATGACATGTAGAATTTTTCTTAACTAATGGGACGATGACACATGTAAACCAATGCGACTATGACATGTGGAAACCAATAAGGTGGGTTGAAACTTATGGAAACCTATCACAGAGTTTTTGATGAATGCAACTATGTGAGACATTCTCCAACTTACAAACCTGTGAGGTGTGGATCATTACAAACCTGAAATAAATCCCCTAAGAAGGGTACGTGGTTCCTTCTTGGGATAGAGCTAGGAACGTAGAGATGACCTCCTCCATTCAAAGAGTGAGAAGAACTCCAGATGATTATTCAGTGGGAAAAGCGATTTGATGAGTTGGATGTGCCTGTGGCTGAGAACAAGGTGAACATGTGAAATCCCAAAGTGCTGGGTGCATCATCATGAGAACATAAATGCAGATGATGTGTTAGCCTCCTCTAAGAAGCAGAGTTGACGAGAAACTCTAGATGATTCTCCTGTGTGAGGTAGTGGGAAATAAGATCTGTAGAGTGGACGTGCTTGTGGATGAGCACAGGTGAACGTGTGTAGATATGGTTCTTTTGTGTGCCCATAGTGGATGAGCACTAGTGGGTGTATCAAATCCTTTTCTATATGTTGTTCAAGAGTCATACCTTCATGTAACCCTAATTGTTATGTAAAGGGTACATGTCGACCCCACCTTAATGTGATTAATAATAAATGTAAAACATAATTAATATGGTTAATGATAATAATAATATGACTTAGTGAGGTCATCCCTGTTGAGCCAATAGAAACTTCGGTTGATAGGATAAGTCTAATATAAGTAAAGGGAAATTCCCCATTGTGGAATCATATCCTTCATCTGAGTTTGGAAATTTTAGCAAGTACATTTACTTGGGAGAAGTGCACACCTCTCTTGGGTGCTGGTCTTCTAAGGTTTGAGCACCCTCTTGTGTGCTAGGTCTTTCTTGGTCGTGAAGGTATTTTTCTTGAAGAATATAGCAAAGGATTTGACTGGGTTTTCTTCCCTTGTTGAGAAGGGTTTCCCAGGATACTTCTTGTGTTCTTGTGCATGGTGTTTCTTCTTGTGATCTTGGTTGTT
>JZKD02S0012715.1:15416-27012 GCA_000966675.3 Picea glauca
TTTACATTTATGATATAATTAATAAAAACAACATTAAACATAATATAGAATAAGGTATATTACAAGTCATCCCTTCCTGAAAAGATTCATTCTCAAAGCATGGGTAAAGATGAATGCTTGGATCTAAACTCCTCATTTTTGTTGTAGTGTCATAACCAATGTGAAGGCATTGATTTGTAAATAAAAAATTCACTGTGTCCAAAGCTTTCTTAACAAAATGATGACAAAATTAATTATGGATCCTCGTATTATGATTGAAGGCCCTCTCAATTCCCATTAGTTGTACATGTTGCAGTAAGATGGAATTTGTCCATTCCATTTGTCTCGGGTCTTCCATAGTGAGAAACATTATAGGAATGTTAGTTGGTGGCGTTTTGAATGAGTATTTTGTACCATTTCCTGAAATTTTGTCATGTTTAATGTAATAGTGTATTTCTTCCCTTGTGTCTATTTGCAGGATGCCACTCTTGATGTGGAACCATTTTCTAGTGAAGGGACTTTGGCTTCTTGCATCCTCAACATCTCGGGGATCATATAATTCAACAAAAGTGAATCCAAGTTTCATATACACATCACTGAAACTGCACAAACGATATTAGCCAAAGAATGAATGGACATCCACGTGACCAAAACCGTTGAAGAATTGGTCCTAGCTAAGGAAATGCCAATTTAAACCATTAAATTCTCCGGTATACATTGGATCGAGATCGAAAAAATAATCTTCATTCAGTGAGGTTTACCTATCCTACTGAATACAAACACATGGTATTTTAATAGTTGTCTCTGACAATGACATTTCATGCAGTATTTGCTCATTGTTCATGATGAATTTACTTTTCCTGATACCAAAATGATGTGTAAAATGTTTAAAACTCTCACCTAATATGATAATCTTGTTTGAATTTGCTGGTGTCCAATTTTCCTCCAATAAATTGATACATTGGAACATTTGGGAGTCGAGCATGAAAAATAGTGTGGGCATGTCCACAGACCATCTGCCATGTTTGATTCCAGAGAGAAAAGAGAAGTTGAGGGCCTTCATATATTTTCTTTCCAATGCAGACAAACGGCCTGGATCATACACCACGATATCATTTACCCAATGAAATTTTATCTCAATAAAATGGAAAAATCTATCTACATGTGTAACATACCCAACCACCAAGGTCAGGAAATGCTACTCCAAAAACTCACTTCTGAAACTAATTTCAAATTCTGATAGCATTTCATTAGAAAGAAACATAAAAGAAACACCATAACAACACATGCAATAATCAAGATTCATGCTAGACTTTAAAGGAATGCTTAAATGTGACATGCACAATAATGAACAACAAACATGCACATTATAAATATGAATCTCAGAGATAATAATTAATATGCAACATAAATAAATATACAAGAAAAAGAAACAATGAAAGAGAGAACTTGTCTTAATCAAAACCATTCATCAACTGGCTGTAGACCAAGGATGTACCACCTGACCTTATACATTTTTGTTCCAAGTCTCAACAGTAGGTGACCCCCGATCCAGGGCTATGAATCCAAAATGACTAGTTCCATAGCGACACTCAGCTTCCTAAACCAATCAAACACTCAACTCTCACAAGTTTCTTGACACACAAAAATCCAAAGTACACCAATTCTCTTCTCTCCAACCTGCACCACCCAAAGACAGTGAACCCCCTCCATTGCCACACAATCCCTCATGTTTTCCACTTCTTTCCAGGGATCCAATGCATATGTTCAAGAATATCCATTATGGGTCTCTTAGGATTCACAGTTGTGAATTTTTTTTATCACATGCCAATGCATCTCAAGCATGCAGACACCAATTCATTGCTGGAGTACACCAATAATTACTACAACCAACAAACAATGGCTTCTTTCCTCAACAATTCATCTCCATTTCCCAAACAATAACAAGAGTGTATAAGGAATCATGAATGAGCATCAATCAATGAAGAACCAAAATGATGAGTGAACCCCCAAACCTCCCACAAGAGTTGTTTATATAATTACATGAAATCAAGAACCACATGGCCTTCTCCCCAAGAAGCTCATGTAACCACCTTTCTCAATTAAAACCAATACGGGTAAATAAAATATAATAAAAGGATTATCCCCTTTATCCCCCTCTCTCGTGGAATCATAGCCCCCTATAACTCTTTTCCTTATCCGTCTAGCAATCAACGATGCATTTTATTATTAATAATGATCAAGTATTACATTTTCTAGGAACTTCACCCCCTTTTAATTGTTTAAGCACTCTGGCCTTTCATCAAATAAAAAAAATACATTATTAATACGGGGACTCAAAACCAGAGTATTACATTCCCCTCCCCCTTATTTTCGCACTTTCCTTAGTGCATATCCAAAACATAAATCAATATTTTAAAATTCTTCAAAAAGTCGTGGGTACTTTACCCGCATGGCATCTTCATGCTCCCAAGTAGCATCTTCAGGACCGTAGTAGGTCCACTAAACTTTTACTAGTTATATGACTCAATTCCAGATCATTTTTAATTTTCTATCCAATATGCACACCAATTGGACATGAAATTCTCCTTCTAGATCCACCTAAATCAAATTCCAATCAATAACATGTTTAGGATCAGGTACATGCTTTTTTAGCAAAGAGACATGAAACAAATTATGCACATTCATGGAAGCATGCAATGCAAACATGTATGCAACCAAGGATGATTTTAGGGGCTAAATTTCACTCTTGGGCTAATTTTCCATGGTTTTTACCAAAAAAAGATTCTCCATTCTAAAAATGATTCACCCAAATTCTATAGGATAAAATTATTTTACCTTAAAAATCGCCAAAAATTTATACAAACTATATAAAATCCTTATAAATTTGAATATTTTTACAAAAATATTGCCAAGCATTTATAGTTGGCATATGAAGGATTAGTAAGATTCGCCAAGGTTTCTACATTTAAAAATAAATTTCCATCCTTAAAATCATCCCTGTATGCAACTAGACATATTCTATCCAATATCTCAAATGGACCACAAAATCCGGCTGCTATCTTTGTACCACTGCCCAACTTTAATGAGATATTCTTGGGATTCACTTTCAAAAGACCATTCTCTCCCACTTTAAATTATCTAGCTACATTGTTCTTATCTACACAACTCTTCTGCCTATCTTGTGCTACCTTCAAACTCTACTTAATTTTAACCATTTGGTCTTCCATATCCTTGAGCAATTCTAGCCCAAGTACTACTATGTATGTTGGGTTGTCCCTGTTATCACTCTGTAAATTTCCTTGGCTGAGGAGACAAATCACAAATGTAACCAAAAACCAACTTGAGGCTGGAATTTATCCCTTCCAAACCAGATGGGTCTTTCTCTCCCTTCAAATCAATCACTTAAATGATTGATTTGGTATTTCGTCCAAAGGCTAGATCTCTAAGGTACACTTGAATTTATAGAGTTGGTGGCAACGTGGGTAGAACGTCCATTGGGAAATGGAGTCACTGAAAGGCCAGAAATCAATGAAGGCTTACTAGATACTTGGTGGATTTAAAAGTGACTGATCAAAGGCAAGATGGAAAACATTGCTTTATGCCAACTAGATATCGTTGTAGGTTGAAGATTACAAAGAAAACAAAAAAACCCTTAGGGCATATATCAAGGATGAATCCCAAGGTGATTACAAAAGAAAGACAACTGAAAATACATGCAACAGAGCCTCATATACAGATGGATTCTGATACATATAGTCCACATTAACATAAATAAGAATCCATATCACATAGATGTATCTAAACTAGAAGACAAAGATTGTAAGATCACATGCATAAAACAACACAATCACATGTATCTCTGGAGTCAAATTTCAGGGACTTCTGATCCAACAAATTTCCTTAATATCAGAGAGAATTACAAAATGTATTCAATAGTCTCTTCCATACACACTTTCCAACCTTTTACTTTCATAGTTTCATAGACTATATACAAAAATGTCTCCTATGTTTCCTTAATTCGAATTCAACTGTCATTCTATGATAATGCTAACAATTACAATATATTTGGCTACAAAATATGAACAAACTACTAAGAAAAAGGAGTCAAACTTGACTCATTAATTACACATAACAACTTGATCAAAACAAATCCTTGAGTCCCTAATATGATTCTCTTGACCCTTGCATTCGATTTGGACAAGTTGACGCACCTTGATGACTCATCTAGGCTGATTTGGAGGCATTCTGGCAACTCTGTCACAGTTGCGCAACATGGTTGATGCACAATTGTTATAGAAAGATTTGTCTCACCCTATGCAATATTGCACAGAGGGCCTTTTTCCATTTCCCTATGTAGACTTGAAGTCCCTTTTTGCAAATACCAAAGCTAAAAACATTATTTTTCCACATATACGCGCCCTGCCTATATTAGAGCATGTGTATATGCAGGTTGCACCATTACAGCCCGCGTACATCGATAAAAGTGCCCAAAATTAAAACATGGTGTCGGGTTTCCATGTCACATCACGATATCAATGATCCTTGGCCTTCCATATACTGGAAACGTTCTGACTCAGCCCTTCAGTTCCACTTGAAGGCTATAAATGGGTCAAATTCGAGCTACGGAAAAGAGGAGAAAGAATTCAACTTTGAGAGAAAAGTTACTCTGGAGAAATTATTCACTTCACAGTAAGTCTGCATCCCTTTGTCCTTTAAGTCTGAACACATTGTTCATCCCCCAAGATCTTCCCTTATTGATTGAGAACTTCATTGTCTCTCTTATATGAGCTTTCCTTTGGTGGAGGATTCAAGTGGTGGAGGTCCATATTGAAAGGAACTTAGTTTCTCGATTCTGAACCGTGCCGACACAGAAGTTTGTAACTCATTCACTTCTGTTGATTATATCTTAATAGAAATACTATTTTCTCATCCAATTGATATCTCACAAATATTTGAATTATTATTCCATGGGTGCATTTGTTATGAATGTTGATGGATTATGCTATTGAATGTGCTAAAATTATATATTATCACCATATGCTTGCGTTTCTAGGTTGTTGAGGACTAGTTGCAGGTATATTGCCTTGGATCAAGTGCTCAACGATGGACTTCATCGAATGTCTAGACAGGGTAGGCCTCTTATCTTGTCCTGTTATCATATTTGTTTATATAGCATATTTAAGATTAGAGTTGATTTCTGCAGTCATTTCTATCTGTTGTGGTTTACCCCTAGCCATAGAGAGATTCTCCTCATAACAGAATTAGCGACCATAATGGGGATACAATCTTATTTTTTGGGGTTTGGAGTGTTTTTCTCCTTAGATTTCTCTCGTTCATATTGAGTTTCTTGTCATATGATTAATTGACAACCTTTTTTCACTCTGAGTCTAAGTTTCTTAGCCTTCTCCTTAGCCTGGTTGTGTTTTGACACATATACACAGGGTTTTTCTTGACAGTTGCGTACATATGCGTGCTGTGCTTCTGCAAGTTGCATACATACACACTTTTCCCTTCAACAGTCGCATACATCAACCTTTGTTGCTTGATTTCTAGTTTTGGTGGTTGTTGGGTAGGTTTTGATGATTACTGAGTCTTCTTGGGTCTCTGTGGTGACTGTTAAGTGTCTGTGGAATGACATGAAACCTGTCTTTGGTTGAATTTTTGGGTGGTTCCTTTCTCATCATCTTTTCATTTTGATTATCCTTGCACCTTGGGCTGGGTGTTTTGCTCCTTGATATATTACTTGGGTTGTCTCTGTCTATACACAATGGAGTCTTTATATCAAGTTGTTGTTCAGTCCTTACATTTTCATTCTCTTATATTGAAAATACAAAAATATTAGACATTTTACATTAATTGGAATTTTGATCTCTTGAGTCTTTGTCATTTATCTTAGTGCATGTAAAGAAAGATTGCATTTTATTTAGAATTGAAAATTGCATTTTTGAAAAGCATATCATTTATTGGAAATTGAAGTCAGGACTTTGCATTGTATTCATATTCATTTATTTTACTTGTTGAATCATAACATCACTAGTTTCACGACCACACTTTTTGAGTAAGMAAGGCCATTAAAATTAATGCTATAATTTAAAATTGATTAGTAACRATTTTATTTTCTAGGGTGCACAAACTAGCTTAGGATTTAGAGCCTTGGAATAGGATTTTGTGAGTAAAATTCTCCAAGGCTATTAAATCAACATATGTGTCTGACTAAGGGAGTGGAGAAATCCATTGTATAATCGGTAATATCAGGAGKCTCCACTTACATCGGAGTTAAGAATGAGGTTGCGTGAGGTTGGTTGAAGGGATATCCCCCCGATACCTTCTTAGYGTCAGATATATTTCTATGGATCTATTCGTATATGGGGATCTTGCTAGTGCCCTTACCTCTGTGAGATGCAATGCTTTCAATGTTTCRGGCTTTTCTACCCTACCCATACAATGGACCTGAMTTACGACTGTTCKCTTGTGCATCRGTTATACCATGGTTTCTTAGTTTCTTGACTTAGGTACCACATAGGTTACTTGCATGGGTTATTCTGCAGGTACTTTGGGTCAAATAAGGGTCARAAAACACATAACMTTTATGGAGGATTACCTCTCTGGGGGGATCTRACYGAMTGGTTGTTAAGCCCACGAGGGCCMTTATAACTGATTCAGTTTCCTCCAATATTTAGCAGCGAAGTCTCAAGCCCCTCCTGGGCKAGGCATACCTACTTTAGAGACAGAGGTCCCTTTCAACCATTTTGTCCTGTTTGTGTGCATATTGGTCGTTTGATTATTTTTGGTGTGATCTTTGATTACTAGTTGGCCTTAGGATTTGTTTTTTATATCTTGAATCTTGAGTCGTCGTGGAGCCATACCAACTTCCCCACAAGTCTCACCGCTTGTTACAATTACCATCGCATTTTGAGTCTTTTCCTTCTAAAAGGCATAGAGTTATTAAACGTGGTACACACACCTCCACTTATCAGACTTGTGATTCTACAAGGATGAGTACTGAACCGAGTCAGCAAGATACTGGGAGCCCTTTGACTCCCACACCTACTATAGTTAATGGTACCCCTTTGACTCCCACACCTACTATAGTTAATGGTACCCCTTTGACTCCTTCAACCACAATGGATGTATTGTCGGAGGCACCTATTATCACTGTTGCCTGTCTTATAGTGAATACTCAACCTATAGCTACGAACCCTTTTGGGTCTCTTGGACATTCACTGGGCTACAATGTTCATTCCATCCCGATGACCTCTAGTCCTTTTTCCTATGGTATTCTGAATTTTACATCATAGTTTTCAAACTCCATCCCAACCGTTGGCCCTAATGCTAGAATTTGACTCAGGGGCATAGATCCTCCTTATTCTCCTTTCTCGTTTGGTGGCACTCATGTCCCTCAAATGACTCCAACCCGAAGTTCCTCTTACCACCCTGTTTGCATTATGTCAACTGGCTCTTCATGTTATCCAGTAGTGAGGTGCACCAGTCGTACGTCATGGGTATCAAGCACTCTACGGAGTAGAAAATAAGAGGCCTCTATTCCTGGTGCAACGAGGTCGATCTTGTGATATGTGTCAAAATGAGGACAACAATCTTGAGGCTTAGATTGTTTATCGCTTGGATGGGGAGTTGACTCCCGACCTTCTCGGTCCCTACACTGCAATGAGAATCTTTGTATTCTTCTATCTTCATACTGGTCCCAACTCCTCGAGCTTTGAGGTTTACCACCTCACCCCGACATGACAACCCTGTCAAGAAATAAATATCCTCAACTTCAATCCTTAATGGTTTCCCATAAAGGTTGAATCTCTCATTGTCTAGATCCTAGTAGTCCACGAACAACTGTAGTAGTCTCACTTGGGCCCTCATCCCTTTGAGAGCCAAAAACTTATACAACCCACATATTTTCAAGGCCATTTGGGCCCCCGGATCTCTTTCCACAACAACATATACCTCTTCATGTTCCCTTTCCCTCCACTCTAGCACCGTCCTGCAAGAGAAAAATCATTTTTGAGTTAGCATTCACCAAGAAACATTGTTTACAAACATATACGTGAGTTTCAAAGCTCACAATAGAGTATAGGGCTGAGTATATGCTAGCTATATTTTAGACAACCACATATAATCACATGTATACGCGACCCAATGAACGGTAGACCACATACACCTAAACTTCTAATTTGCACCCTAAATAAATTAAAAATTGAGACCTAAATACAAAATGTAATCCTCTAAAAAGAAAGAGGAGTGGAAGAGGAATTAGTTGGTCTAGATGGTCGCTGATTCCGTCACTCGTAGCTCCCACAATCACTAGTTGAAGATCAGAGGTAATTTGGTCCAAAATCCACTATTTGGGTAAAAAAGTAAAATGGTATAGTAAATTTGGTTTTTTTACTATTTATATCAAAGTTTTACCGACTTTTCATAGTTTTGGATAATATTATCACCTAATAGACTAATACAACACTGGATTGAGTTGGTTTTTGTAGTTTTGTCCAGGGATTCTTGCGGTTTTCAATGTTATGTCGACCGTTCATAACTTCAGACAGGTATTTTCACTACCCTGCATATAGGATAGGTATCCATTCCATCATGCACACTTGCATTGTCCTATAACTGTCACTCATATGCCTTAGGTACAAACCCATTTTTTAGTGACACAAAACTTTCTATCTACTACTAGAAGTGTTGTTATCAAATGGTAGAGACTTACCAAACATGGGTACCCTAGTTAGACCCTCTGCTTCATTCGGTGCCCATGCAGAGATTTTTTCTGTAGGACCGAGAGTCCCTTATAGCTAATACATGACTTTATGTTGAACCTCATTTCTCACTCATAAACATGCTAACCTATACATAGAGGACTCCCAAGCGAGTTTGATTTAATCTCTTTTCCGAATCATTTTCAAAAAGCGAAAATATTTCTTAGTGAACTTGTCTCTTTCACACTCGTAAATTGGATTTGAAATGATGTCTATTTGGTACAAGTTTATCCATTTTTCAAACCAAGTAAACTAAGATTATGAAAAAGGACATTTTTTGGTGTTAAGTTGTGATTTCATATCATGCCCTTGCTTGCAATATTTAGCCTATTGTCGGTTCTCACTTTGCGTTATAAACTAGTTTCCTCAGCAGTTTTGCATCCTAAACCAAGAAGAACCTTGTTTGTATCCTTCATAACTTGACACCATATACCCAGTAGGGAGTATTCCCCTGAGTGTTCATCTCTCGCATGCACCTCCTTGCATTGAGCATAGGTATGTTCCACCGTTGGAACTAGTTTTTCTTACTTGCGACACTCGTTCCCTCCTCTGTATCATAACATTCATTTGACTATGAAAAAACAAAAAAATACGGGCGAGAAGGGAGTACTATCTTATATTGGCAACAGTCGTGTCGCCTTTGAACATAACACACATTTTTTGAGTGCACTTGTCATCATAATTTTGGGTTTAGCATGACCTTAGGAATTTGAGCTCGTTATAGAGAGTTTAATCCCCCAACTGGTTACTCTTCCAGTCCCTATGGATAATTTGATTGATGCCTCTTGCATCTCATGGTTTCATCATCGATTCTATGCTTCCATAGTCTTCCATATGTCTCATGCTCTTGTTCAAAGGATTTCTATTCAACCATTCCTCAGAAATCTTGACTTTGCATGTCGGCCATACCCTCAGTTTGTCTCAGAATCACAAGAAATTGTAGTCCTATTGTGCACTCGGGTCCTACTTTCGTCATTGGTAGGTAACCTTGAACCCATCAGTCGAAATTTCATAATTGGTCGTTGACTGGGTGGTTTCCCTTGTGTTCGATGGAAAGACATATATTTAAACATTGGTATTTGTGTAGTGTCTTGGATTCCATTAGCCTTATTGGTGGTTCCCTTGCTTTTGTCAGTAGTTTTCCTCATTGGCTACTATTCAGAGGGTCTTTTTTGTGTACCTCTTACACCTGTCACACGCGAAAGACACACAAGGTCATTGGTTCGTGAACATGTTCTTCGTCTGATTCCCTCCAAATCATGAAGCTCCTACTTTGTACCTCGTGCTGAATGATGAGAGATTCCTTAATGCTCTCCTTTCAGTGGGTCTCCTTCCATAGAATTCAACTCATCTATTTTGGAGACAAGACCTAGAGTCAAATGAGTACCTAGAGGCTTGCAGTCATTAGTGGCAGGTTCTCTCGCCATCGACAGTTGGGAATACATCAGTGTCTCCTGATCGATGGATTCTTCAAGTGTTCAACCTAGACTCCTTTATTCACACTTGTAAGACTGCACTTGGTGCCTTGATACCTACTTTCATCATCGGTAGGCTGTCTCACATTTGTTAACAATATACCTCAATCACTGGTAATCAAACAAAGTCTCATTGTGTTTGACATCAACTCTTTTATTCACATGATGTAGAATTGCACCTTTGGCGGATTGTGTAGAAGAATTGAAGACATCATTTTATAGTGACAACTTTCCTAAGTTGTTTCTACCTTTTCATTGGACCACTACCTGTGTGAATTCAGTGATAATGGGATATCAGATTGTACTCCATTGTATACAAATATCTTCAGATTGATTTTGAGACTGGTTTTACTGGGCCTTGTTCGTGACTATGACAACCTTTGTCATGTAACCACATTTGTATTTTCCTATTCATGGCCATGGATAGTTGTTTGGTATATTTTCACATGGATCTGTAATGTAATTCAAATTGGTAGCCATGTGTGCAAAGTCAATACATATTGTAATGAGCAACTAGTTCTTCCAGTTGGGTCCCCACTACTCCACTTCTAGGTTTTATAATGTATTTCGACCATCACAAATACTCCTTTGACCTCACACATTAGGGGGCATCTGTTATATAAATATTTTCCTCACCCTATGCAATCTTGCACATAGGGCCTTTTTCCATTTCCCTATGCAGACTTGAAGTCCCTTTTTGAAAATCCCAGAGCTAAAAACATTATTTTTCCACATATACGGGCCTTGCCTATATTACAACATGCATATACACAGGTTGCACCACTACAACCCGCATATATTGGGAAATGTGCCCAAAATTAAAAAATAGTGTTGGGTTTCCATGTCACATCATGAGATCAATGATCCTTGGCCTTACATATACTGGAAACATTCCATCTCAGCCCTTCAGTTCCACTTGAAGGTTTATAAATGGGCCAAATCCGAGCTATGGAAAATAGGAGAAAGAATTCAACTTTGAGAGCAAAGTTGCTCTGGAGAAATTATTCACTTCACATTGAGTCTGCATCCCTTTGTCCTTTAAGTCTGAACACATTATTCAACCCCCAATCTCTTCCCTTATTGATTGAGAAATACATTATCTCTCTTATATGAGCTTGCATTTGGTGGAGGATTTAAGTGCTAGAGGCCCAGATGGAAGGAATTTAGTTTCTCGGTTCCGAACTGTGCCGACATAGAAGTTTGTAACTCATTCACTTCTGCTGATTATATCTTAATAGAAATACTCTTTTCTTATCCAATTAACATCTCGCAAATATTTGAATTATTATTCCATGGGCGTATTTGTTATGAATGTTGATGGATTATGCTATTGAATGTGCTAACATTATATATTATCACCATATGCTTGCGTTT
>JZKD02S0012726.1:13115-23433 GCA_000966675.3 Picea glauca
ATATATATACATGCCTTGTACTAAAATGGAGGTTCGCGGGCTTGACCCCGGAACCTCCTCTAACCAAAGCGCTTTAAATATATTCGCCAACCAACAATTCAAACGGCTCAGTTAGTATATCCACCTGCCAAAATTATTTAAGAATTAAGTTTGCCAGAGTTTGAGGGTCAAACCAGAGGGTGTGCGACCATACGAATAGGCACAGAAAATGAGAAATTCCCCATGAATTTAATTGTAGGTGCAAGCATGGAAATTGAGGCGAATTTTCTCAAGGGCTTGAAAGTGTCAGGCTCAAATCGAGGCGTGGAGAAAATCATTCTTTGGTAATTCGATGCCATGAATTCAGTGGTGTTTTTTCTTTTCTTATCTGAGCAAATATTATGTAGCTTAACTCCATAATGAGGTATACTTATGTATTTTTCCAAATTATTTTGTTGAGTTAGAAAAAAGGCCTACCCATTTGAGAGCAGGACCCAGAGACATAGTCCACCAGAGACGAACTCCGTTATCAAGTTTTTATGTTTAGATATGATGCATATGTCTCTTCATTATTGAGTTATTCCTTCTTTATGGTGCACTTCAATTTATGTTCATTTAATACAATTCTTTAATAAGTCACTTCGATGAAAATATCCTAGATCCATATCATATAGTATAGTCCTTCATGCCACACAAATTCTCAAATACTCTCTTGACAGTTGTCGAGTTCTCCTTTCCAGGTGTTGACATGTACCTTCTCAACACTCCCACTGCATGGGCAATGTCTAGTCGAGTCCAGATCATCACATACATTAGAATACCAAAATCACTTGCATAGGGAACATGTGCCATGTCTTCTATTTCTTCTTGTGTCTTTGGACATTGTTCAACAGTAAGCCTTTCTCCCACTAGAATTGGCACCTTCATCGGTTTGCAATATTGCATGTTGAACCATTTCAAAATTGTTTCAATATACTTCATCTGATTCAACCAGATATTTCTATCGGATCCATCTCTCTTAATCTCCATTCCCATAATGAATTTATCTTCTTTGAGATCCTTCATGTCGAACTTGGAGGATAGATGCTTCTTCACCTCCTTTATTGCGTCCATGTTGTTTCCAATTAGGAACATGTCATTGACATACAAAGCTACATATATGAAATGCCCACCTTATTCCTTGGAATATATGCAGTGATCAAATTTTCTTCTCACAAATCCCAAACTAAGGATGTAAGTGTCAAACTTCAGGTACCACATCCTTGGTGATTGCTTTAGACCATAAAGGGATATTTTGAGTTTGCACACCAAATTTTGTTTGCCCTTTACTACAAATACTTCAAGATGTTTCATGTAGATTTATTCTTCTAGGTCCCCATGTAGGAATGTTGTCTTCATATCCATCTATTCTATCTCCAAATCAAATGTTGACGCCATAGACATTAGTACTCTAATGGAAGTTAGCTTTGCAACAAGGGAAAAAATATCACCGAAGTCGACACCTTCGACTTGGGAATAACCTTTCGCTACCAATCGAGCTTTGAACTTCTCGACTTGACCTATGACATTCATATTCTTCTTGAACACCCACTTTCTACCAACAGGCTTCTTTCCACTAGGTAACTTGACCAAATCCCATGTCTAATTATTGTACAAGGATTCCATCTCTTTAACCATGGCATCATTCTAGAATTTACCCTCTGTCGAGTTGACTACCTCACCAACCAACTTGGACTCATCGTCGATGGAAATTAGCAAGAATGCGGAATGGAATTCAGGTGGATTGTACCTCTCAGCTGGTTTATTTATTCTTTCTAACCTCCTTACCACCAGAGTCATTTGTTCCACCTCTTCCTCGGATTCATTTGACTCATCTGAATCATCTTCTTCATTCCTCAGTTCAAACCACACCGTATCAGGATTATTCTCAGTATGGAAATATTCTTCAGGCTCGGATTTACCTCTGACTTCTTTGAAGACCACATCTTGAATGTACATTATTCTCCTTTATGCAGGATCCCGGAGATTATATCCTTTCATCCCTTCTTTATATCCAATGAAAATACATTTGACTTCCTTCTTGTCCATCTTGCTCCTCTTTTACTTGGGAACATACACAAATGCATCACATCGAAATACTTTGATATATGCCACCGAAGGCCTCTTACCATACCATACCTCATTTGGATTCATGTCAACTAGAACCAATTAAGGAGACATATTTACCAAATATCTTCTAGTCTCGACTGCCTCTGCCCAGAATTCTTGTGCATGCTCCTTGCCTTATCCATCAACGTTTTGTTCATTCTCTCGGCAACTCCATTTTGTTGTGGGGTATATGGTGTGGTATTTTGATGTGATATGCCACACTACTTACATAACTCATCAAATTCATTTCCATAGAATTCCCTACCATTGTCAGTCCCTAGTACTTTAATCCTCTTCTTTGTCTAGTTTTCCACGAGATATTTAAACTCCTTAAATCTCTCAAAAACCTCTGATTTCTTCCTCAAGAAATATATCCATGTCTTCCTGGAAAAATAATCTATGAAGGAGACATAATACATGGATCCACCAAGTGAAGGCATTGTAACTGGGCCAAACACATCACTATGCACTAGTTCTAGAATCCCATTTTCCCTAGTAGCTTCAGATGGGAACCTCACCCAACTTTGTTTTCCATATATGCAATGTTCACAAAAGTCGACTTCTAAACCACATTCACAAAAGCCTTCGACCATACCTTTCCTTTGCATAGCTTGAAGTGTTTTTTCTCTAATGTGTCCCATCCTCTCGTGCCATAACATGGTCGGGTCTATCTCATCGTGTCTTGTCGAGTCGGTTTGAACCAACTTGGATTGAGTCGAGTCGAGTTCAGGAGCAATGATATTATTGCATCTATTCAACTTGACATTCCCTAACAGCTTGTACAGTGTACCAATCTGAACTCTTCTCATTAAGACTATTTCACTTCTGACCATCTTGCACAAATCCTTCTGAAATAGAGTATGCATGCCTGCATCACTCATCTTTCTTATAGATATCAAGTTTGTTTCCAAACCCAGAATGTGTAGCACACTTGGAAGGGTTCTTTTCCTCCCATCCTATAGTATCAGTTGGACTCTTCCCTTTCCAACAATTTTGGTTTTCGAGTCGTCTCCCAAGAACACATGACCCACATCATATCATTCATATTCACAGAACCATTCTTTATGTGGTGTCATATGATAGGATGTTCCTGAGTTAATCAACCAAACATCTTGATCTGAATGTGTATTGATTGACACTAGATACACATCACCTCCCTTGTTCGAGTTTGTCTTTCTCTCAGTCGATTGCTTCTCATCGGATCTAGCCCTGACTTTTGTTGCCTTCAATGTACAATCCTTTTTGTAATGCCTAGATTTATCGCATTTCCAGCATCTTCATGTCATCTAAACATGGTATTTATATCTACCCTTCAATTTTAAATTTCTACTTGAGAATATGCCTTTATATTTGTCTATTGATCGACCTCTCACTACCATAGCATCGTTAGTCGATCCTTCCATGTTCTTCCTTCTCATTTCTTCTGACAGCAGAGAAGCAACCACATCCTCTAGTGCTAGTTTGGTTGTATTACTCCCAATAGCCATGACTAAGTTATCCCAAGAGTCTAGTAAAGAACATAATTGGTTGTTACATTTATCCTCATCATTGATCTTAATATCCACAGACTATAACTAGCTTAATTGGGTGTTAAATGCATTTAAATGCTTAGTTACCGAACTGCCATCACTCATCCTTAGAAGATAATGTGTCTTTCTGAGAAACAACTTATTTACCAAATATTTAGACTGGTATAAGATTCCTAGCTTGTCCCACAGTTTCTTCATTGAATCTTCACTCGAGACATTCTGTAGCGTCGAATCTACAATACAAAGATGAATCGTACTTCTTTCTCTTATTTTGAGTTTCTCTCATTCTTCCATCGACTTTCCTGTTGGCTAGGTACCTGGACAAACCATTTTCCATTATTCTTGATCCACAAGAAGATCTTCCATTTTAAGCTTCCAAAGCTCAAAATTCTGACCATTGAATTTTTTTATTTCTATTCTAGAATGGCTCGCCATTATTTACCACGATCTTTAACACAATTTATGGCTTACAACTCTTGTTGTACCTAGGGTTTAGTTCTCAAATTCAATATTGGAAAATCAAGAGCTAATGTACTCACCAAAGCATAGCACTTCTCTAAACACTCACTTTTCATGGCAAACCTAAGCTTTGATACCACATGTCAGGAAGTGCAGGGCACTTCCACACTAATCCTAACAGAAGAGAAGAAAAATTTAATCAAGAACATAAATGAAACAAGAAATCACACAGTACACTGATATTTTACCATGGAACCCTTAAACGGGAGAAACCAACATTCATTTGAGTGTTATTCTCTCTTGTTGTTTTATCCAATCAGAATTAAAGGTTACATTTATAACCTTAGTCCACACCTAAGACAAAATCGACATCGTACCTTATTTCATGTGCAAGAACAACCCTATAGCCAATTCAACTTTCATATGCTTGACTAGAAACCTATAATTTACCATGCATTAGAATTACAACATTTTGCATTCTCGCATTAGCCTTTATGACCTTACAACACACATTTTTATAGGCTTTACAACATGCAAACCCTAAAGATTGGCGCCCAAAAACGGTTATAGATATGTGCATATCATTGGCTACAACTCTTGTAAATCCCAGAATTCTATTACAGTCGGGTTATCAGTCGGCCTTCATTCAGTCTCTAGTCGGTCGTCTCACGCCTGCGCTTCGACCTCTTATCGGTTGACTTTGTCGTTGATATATTTGACTTTGAATTTTCTTGGTTGATTTTCTAGACCTTCGACTAGTTTTCGATCCACCTCAATCTTCGACCGTCAGTCGATCTACCTCGACTCGACTTTCACCGCAAATAATATAACAACCCAACAGGTTGCAACCAGAGAGATTATGTTAAAAATGATCCCGTGACCCATTGCACATGAGTGGATCAAAGACCACCCCCATGTTCTTCAAAAACAAATTCAATTGGTTTTAGGTCAAGTAGTTAGAGAGGAGAATTTTTATCCTCCCCACTTATTTTAAATATTGTTTGTGACATGATTCTCTCTTCATGAGCCAAGTGTTGTTGAGGTTGTGAGCCATGAGAAATATCTCACTTTGTTGGGGTGAATAGTTACATGTAAAAAAAAAATAGTTTATTATGGATAAGGAAGAAAGAAAGGGAAGGAATTCCTTTAGTAAAATGGAATAATATTGCCAAACCAAAATACGATGGGAATGTGGATAAAAAATATTCATTATTCTAGTCAAGCTTTCATATATAAGAGTATTTAGAGGTTATTAAAAGAATACAGAATTTGGAATCAAGTAATGAATTTGAAAATATATAGATCCATTGTCACCAGAGAAATGTATGATATTACTACTGTAAAAAATAGCACAATATTTAATAATTTGGAAGGTGTCGGTGAAATATTTTTTAATTTTTAGAAAATGTCTTGCTTGGAGAGTAGGAAGTGGGACCAAAGTGAGAATAGGAGGGTATTTTTGGGTGGGTTATGCTGGAAATTATAGACTAACCAAGCCTTTGATCAACTCGTTAAATATAAAAAGCATTTGTTATTTGGTAGAGGTAACAGACCTTAACAATACTTCTATTTGGAATCAAGGTTGGAAGGATGCAAGTAGGCTAGGTTTTCAAGGGGAGGAAGAAAAATGTTGGAATCTATATGTAGAAAATTGTAAACATAGTGAAATTAAGCTGAGGGAGGAAGAGGATGAAATAATTTGTCCTAAAAATAGTACATCACAAAGATATATTGTTTAGTTAGGATAAAAGGAAATGCTTCAAGAAAAGGAGGAAGATGATCATGAGTGGTAGTGGAATCTTGTATGGAAACTAAAATCCCCTTTAAAAACAATAGTTTTATGTAGTTAATTCTTGAAAATAAAATCTTAACTTGGGAAAACTATAAAAAGAGAGCATGGTGTAGGCTAGGAAAATGTATTATTTGTAAAATATATGATGATACTTTATGTTACTTGATGATAACATGCCCTACCACAACAGTCTTAGGACCCTACAATGTACCTTTTTGCTCACACCTTTTGCTACCATTACACCCTTTTTCCACTCACATTTAAACTTATATTATCACCTTACCCTATCTCTCCAAAGGTATATAACGTCTCTTCTCTTTACTATCTGTTTAATCTGTTTTGCATATAATTTTACATTACTCTCGTACTTAACCATTAATCAGAAATATATAAGTGCTAAAACAGTTCGAACTGCAGATTAGCATTGAGGCATGTTGCTGAAACAATTAAAGCATGCAAACCCTGTGGCTGAAACAGTCTGTGGTCTACGATGTTGAAATAGAAACTCACACAGAAGAAGTTGTTACACTCTTTGTGGTCTACGATGCTGAAACAACAACTCACAAAAGAAGAAGATGCTACACTCTCTGTGGTCTACGATGCTGAAACAACAACTCACAAAATATGTTACACTCTCTGTGGTCTACGATGTTGAAACAACAAAACAAAGTTGTTACACTTACCACAACAGTCGCACCTTGAGCCATAATTAACCACCGCTGTTGCGTGAGACCACATTGCTGAAATAGTCAGAACGCAAATCCCGTTGTTGAAACATCTCGCGATTTGCGATGTTGAAACAGCATACAACAACAGTAACAAGAAGCTAAATAAGGAAGTTGTTATTCCAGCCACAACAGCAACACCTCATTCAGCACCTTTTCAACTATTGTAATAGCATTCTGTTACGGGAAACCAAGATATCCTATTCCAGTATAGAGATTTGATCTGACTAAGAATAGGATTCAGAGGCGCACATGTAATTTGATGATCAAATTGTATCGAGGGGATTCTCCTCTTTAAATAAGAGGAAATCATCATTAGAGAGGACATTCTTCTTGGCTAAGAAAGGATTTACAGAGAAGGACATATTGTACTTCAGACATTGTAATATGATATAGTTGACAGATGAATACAGGATTGTTCTTAGCATTTCTTTCTAGTTCCTCTCGTTTTAGGGGAATCTTGTGAGAAGGGAGGGCCCACCTTCTTCACAAGATTCACCCATTAGCTTTGTAGTGTGTTAGTGTTATTTNGAAGTGCAGGGCACTTCCACACTAATCCTAACAGAAGAGAAGAAAAATTTAATCAAGAACATAAATGAAACAAGAAATCACACAGTACACTGATATTTTACCATGGAACCCTTAAACGGGAGAAACCAACATTCATTTGAGTGTTATTCTCTCTTGTTGTTTTATCCAATCAGAATTAAAGGTTACATTTATAACCTTAGTCCACACCTAAGACAAAATCGACATCGTACCTTATTTCATGTGCAAGAACAACCCTATAGCCAATTCAACTTTCATATGCTTGACTAGAAACCTATAATTTACCATGCATTAGAATTACAACATTTTGCATTCTCGCATTAGCCTTTATGACCTTACAACACACATTTTTATAGGCTTTACAACATGCAAACCCTAAAGATTGGCGCCCAAAAACGGTTATAGATATGTGCATATCATTGGCTACAACTCTTGTAAATCCCAGAATTCTATTACAGTCGGGTTATCAGTCGGCCTTCATTCAGTCTCTAGTCGGTCGTCTCACGCCTGCGCTTCGACCTCTTATCGGTTGACTTTGTCGTTGATATATTTGACTTTGAATTTTCTTGGTTGATTTTCTAGACCTTCGACTAGTTTTCGATCCACCTCAATCTTCGACCGTCAGTCGATCTACCTCGACTCGACTTTCACCGCAAATAATATAACAACCCAACAGGTTGCAACCAGAGAGATTATGTTAAAAATGATCCCGTGACCCATTGCACATGAGTGGATCAAAGACCACCCCCATGTTCTTCAAAAACAAATTCAATTGGTTTTAGGTCAAGTAGTTAGAGAGGAGAATTTTTATCCTCCCCACTTATTTTAAATATTGTTTGTGACATGATTCTCTCTTCATGAGCCAAGTGTTGTTGAGGTTGTGAGCCATGAGAAATATCTCACTTTGTTGGGGTGAATAGTTACATGTAAAAAAAAAATAGTTTATTATGGATAAGGAAGAAAGAAAGGGAAGGAATTCCTTTAGTAAAATGGAATAATATTGCCAAACCAAAATACGATGGGAATGTGGATAAAAAATATTCATTATTCTAGTCAAGCTTTCATATATAAGAGTATTTAGAGGTTATTAAAAGAATACAGAATTTGGAATCAAGTAATGAATTTGAAAATATATAGATCCATTGTCACCAGAGAAATGTATGATATTACTACTGTAAAAAATAGCACAATATTTAATAATTTGGAAGGTGTCGGTGAAATATTTTTTAATTTTTAGAAAATGTCTTGCTTGGAGAGTAGGAAGTGGGACCAAAGTGAGAATAGGAGGGTATTTTTGGGTGGGTTATGCTGGAAATTATAGACTAACCAAGCCTTTGATCAACTCGTTAAATATAAAAAGCATTTGTTATTTGGTAGAGGTAACAGACCTTAACAATACTTCTATTTGGAATCAAGGTTGGAAGGATGCAAGTAGGCTAGGTTTTCAAGGGGAGGAAGAAAAATGTTGGAATCTATATGTAGAAAATTGTAAACATAGTGAAATTAAGCTGAGGGAGGAAGAGGATGAAATAATTTGTCCTAAAAATAGTACATCACAAAGATATATTGTTTAGTTAGGATAAAAGGAAATGCTTCAAGAAAAGGAGGAAGATGATCATGAGTGGTAGTGGAATCTTGTATGGAAACTAAAATCCCCTTTAAAAACAATAGTTTTATGTAGTTAATTCTTGAAAATAAAATCTTAACTTGGGAAAACTATAAAAAGAGAGCATGGTGTAGGCTAGGAAAATGTATTATTTGTAAAATATATGATGATACTTTATGTTACTTGATGATAACATGCCCTACCACAACAGTGTTAGGACCCTACAATGTACCTTTTCGCTCACACCTTTTGCTACCATTACACCCTTTTTCCACTCACATTTAAACTTATATTATCACCTTACCCTATCTCTCCAAAGGTATATAATGTCTCTTCTCTTTACTATATGTTTAATCTGTTTTGCATATAATTTTACATTACTCTCGTACTTAACCATTAATCAGAAATATATAAGTGCTAAAACAGTTCGAACTGCAGATTAGCATTGAGGAATGTTGCTGAAACAGTTAAAGCACGCAAACCTTGTGGCTGAAACAGTCTGTGGTCTACGATGTTGAAATAGAAACTCACACAGAAGAAGTTGTTACACTCTTTGTGGTCTACGATGCTGAAATAGAAACTCACAAAAGAAGAAGTTGCTACACTCTCTGTGGTCTATGATGCTGAAACAACAACTCACAAAATATGTTACACTCTCTGTGGTCTATGATGTTGAAACAGCAAAACAAAGTTGTTACACTGACCACAACAGTCGCACCTTGAGCCATAATTAACCACCGCTGTTGCGTGAGATCACATTGCTGAAATAGTCAGAACGCAAATCCTGTTGTTGAAACAGCTCGCGATTTGCGATGTTGAAACAGCATACAACAACAGTAACAAGAAGCTAAATAAGGAAGTTGTTATTCCAGCCGCAACAGCAACACCTCATTCAGCACCTTTTCAACTATTGTAATAGCATTATGTTACGGGAAACCAAGATATCCTATTCCAGTATAGAGATTTGATCTGACTAAGAATAGGATTCAGAGGCGCACATGTAATTTGATGATCAAATTGTATCGAGGGGATTCTCCTCTTTAAATAAGAGGAAATCATCATTAGAGAGGACATTCTTCTTGGCTAAGAAAGGATTTACAGAGAAGGACATATTGTACTTCAGACATTGTAATATGATATAGTTGACAGATGAATACAGGATTGTTCTTAGCATTTCTTTCTAGTTCCTCTCGTTTTAGGGGAATCTTGTGAGAAGGGAGGGCCCACCTTCTTCACAAGATTCACCCATTAGCTTTGTAGTGTGTTAGTGTTATTTATGTTCATGCCTTGATTAGATTATGTTTTGTTGAAACACTACTTTACTGAACTCTGTTTTGTGGAAACACTACTTTACTGAACTCTGTCTTGTTGAAACTCTGCTATACTGGTTGTTACATTGTTTTCATATAATTCATTCTTGGGTAACTAATAATCATTCTAGTTAGCAATCATGTTTGGTGAATTTATGAAAGCGTGGTAATCAGGGACAGGTGCTGAAGATTCCTACTTGGGGAATAGGGTCATGTTCTCT
>JZKD02S0012748.1:3924-18227 GCA_000966675.3 Picea glauca
CTCGAAGGGGTACCAACAGGGGTTACAAGGGTGGCCAACAGATGTGCGCTTAAGAACCACTTGTATTTCCTACGTGTATGAATCCCTCAACCGTGGGTTTATGTGCATAATGACATATCTATGTGGCTTAAAGATGCCGGAATACGTCTCTACCCTGGAAAAAAAAAATACCCACAATTTCTACCAAGGAAAGTGCTCTGATACCACTTGCAAGATACCGGATATAATAAATATGCAGAACAGAAATAAAATGCTAGAAATGGCATAATAATAGTAATATAACCAACATAATCTCCACAATAACACAGAAATAATATGAGAACAACAACTGAAATAATACTTTGATTCAGAAAGCAATGTTCACAGGCCTCTTCGAGGGGGAAATCTCCAGTCGAGCAGAGCTCTGATACAATAATCTCCAAACTAGGGTTTTCATACCCTCGACCCTTATTTATACTAAATATGTCTATTAAGAGAAGCATCTAGAGGAAGATCCTTCTAGAAGTGGAAGCTTCTATTAGGTCTTCTGACATCCTCCTTATTCTATTTTATTGAAAGGCCTTATTAATATTGACCTTTATTACATCTGAATACATTGATCTACCTATGTGTGGGTTAGGACCTTAACAACTTCTCATCCAACTTCTTATCCAAGTTCTCATCCAAATTTTGATCCCAACCTTTAATGGCGTTCTAAATTTGTTGAAGGTTACCTTCCAGGGTGTCCAACATAATGCTAGTAGAGTGGGTTGTCATATTGTCCAAGGTATTGGTATGAGGTGGTTTATAGAGTTCCACCATAAAAGTTTACCAAGTCCCGAGGACAAGGGAGTGTCAGGTGTTATAACTCTCTGATATACATTTGGGGTACAACATTAGTACTTGGCTAAATATCTCATATCACTAACTAAGGAGGCTCAATTGTGCCCTTAGTTATACTACTCGACTACCTAGGTACTTGAGAGTGATCTCTTTGAGTGTTGTTCTCAGTGTAGTATAGCAATAAGATGGATGATTAGTTTATCTAAAGTTGGTTTCAGGTATAGCTAGGGGACTTCCTATATACTACAGGGTACGTGGAAGTCATATTTCATATATAGGCATTGTCGGATGCGGTACAACTCAAAGGGGTACCAACATGTGCTACAAGGGTTTCGAGAATGTCATTCCACTTGTATTTCTTGTGAGCATTCTTCCTCGACCATAATTTTACCCACTAAAGGATAGATCATTGTGTTATCTAAAGGTTCTATAACATTCATCTAAAAATGAATTTTAAAAACTTAGGAGCTTGTTGACCCAAGAAATTTTTTTACAATCATCGGAAAATAACTTACTTTTCAAGGTAGGGTTTGAGGCTGAAAAGGTAAAATGATCACAACTTTTGTTATTCTTCTCAGATTGGCTATTATGACCCCAATTATGAAATTCCATAGTTTCTATGGATCTACTAGCACTAGTTTGACTGAAATATGTCCACTCTATCAAAATATATCCAATCTGTGAAATTCCCAACTATCACTGGAAAAAAAAAAAACCAAAAAAATTGATTTTAAATCAATGATAATTCCACTTCCCAGACTGCATTTTGGATGATTTTTTTTTAAACTTGGGTATTTTTTCAAGAGGAATTCATATCTATGGCTGGTTTCTTCAAATTATTCACATAAATTTCAGAAATTGATTTAAATGTTGTTGTCCTCTTTTTTTCCGTCAAAAAATTGCAAAGAGAGAAAAACAAATTATCCCTTTTTCGGCCCAAGAAAGAGCTCTCAAACCACTTTCAATATACTTGACCCTAAAACCTTAGAGCAATCACATAAAATGTAGTGCAAAACCAAAGAACACAAGAGAAAATAGATCAACCTTGAGAAAGATCTCTTGATAATAAAAAAATAGAGAGCTATGGTCACTTGCCTCTTCAAGGGGGCAACCTTCTAGAGAAAATCTCAAAATAAAGTAGCAATTCTTGAAAAAATGTTACATAACCTTCTACTCAATATATAGCTATCAAAAGATAATATTAACTACCTATGAGTCCACTTATAATTCGGGTTTACTAACTAATTTGGACCTTATTAATAAAGATGACCATTTTACAATGAGCAACTATTAATTGACTATTAAGTGAGAATTATTCAAGGAAAGCGACATCATACATCAATAAAGTATCCTAATTAAGAGGGTTAGGGTAGGACCCTAAGATGTGGATATAGGTCGTTTGCCTCAACTTATAGATGAAGATCACTCATGCCTCCACAAAATGTATAACATGTAGACTACAATCACTTATAACCACATGTTGTCATCACGATAAAAAGAAGGAACCTACTTAGTATAAATTAGTATGTTAATTTAAAGTGATTAAAATTTTAATATAGACACTTATTTTCATTTGGAATTGTATTTGTTCAAGTTTTTTTTTGCATTGGGAATTGTAATTATGCAATACAAACACCTTGAGGTATGATGGCTACTCCATTAGAAATTTTTATTATGAAACCCTTGATGATAAAAATCAACAAGTCATTCATGACAAAAAAATCACAAAACATGATAGTGAACTATATAAAAATGAATAAGCATACCATCATTAAATATATATGAATTCACTCATGACCACATCTTATCAATCATAATCCAAAGAAGGAACCTACTTGGTATAAATTTGTGTGCTAACTTAATATGACTAAAATTGTAATATAACGTCCTAACCTTGCATTGGGAATTCTAATTCTTTAAATTTTTGTATTATGAATTGTAATTATGAAATACAAACACCATTAGGGATTATGCTTAATCCATTGGAAATTATAATTCTGAAACCTTGAGATCATTAGAATTCAATGAGATTTCTATTGGTTTGGTCGAGTGAGACATATAATTGAAATGAACAAAAAGTAAAGAAAGAAATCATCATTTCTTATTTGGGAAAGATAACTTTCCACTATTTAGATTTGCATTCTTTTATTAAGAAAATAACCAGATTACTTCAACTAAGCAAGAGAAAAACATGTTTTGTAATGGTACTTCTATTTGTAAGAAGTTATAGATTAGCAAATAGAAATTGAGTTTTTGAAAATGGACTTTTTATAAATAAAGAGGAAATTGTTCTAGTCCATTGATTTCAATGAAAATATAATCCATTGACTTTAACATCGATACAATATATTCTATAAGTGAAATAAGCTTAAGACATATCAAGTAGTAACATTGGTTTCAACAATAATATAACAAAAAATAGTAGGGTGCATTGATTTTCGTAATGATATAGTGAAAATGAATCAATGCATTGATTTCATAAATGATATACATTTCTCGGTCTGAAGGGATCTGTAATTCCTTCCATGTACAATATTGACCCTAATCTAAAGTTAAAAACCATACCCTCGAATGGGGTGTTTGATCATGTGTCAGTAGTCAATCGTGCATGAGGGAGATGGTGGTTCACAGGTGTCACGTTGGATCCATTTCCAAGGCGGAAGGAGGGTACCATTTTTCTAATGCATCTATATGGGAGAGATATATGATGCAACCAAAGTACCATAAGCACTCCTGGAAGAGCATGTAAGTTCAGACCACAAACATGTTTAATGAAGGAAAGCGTAAATGCGAGAATTCAGTTTAATCACAATTGAAAGGATATCATGGTAAGTACACTATGGTGTGGTTTCATCAGTAGGTTATCCTGGATGGAATGTTTATGGAAAATCATTGCAGGAAGTGCATATGGGGATTTTATACTAGAGGTTCGAAGCATCCTATCTAGCACATGTTGTTTGGTTTCCTTGTTTTTCTTACTGAGATGGGTGGATTTTTAGGTGTTGGTGGTTCCTATTGGGTCCATTACTAGTTGGGCCGCTATTGACCTTCCTCCTATGCTTGATTTTCTATTGGGTCTCCCAGGGTGGGGTGTGTCTCTTTCCATGCTTAAAGAAGAGAAATCATGGGGTTATTTTTTCTTCTACTTAGCACAAAACATTTTAAATCCCTTGAAGTGGCAGAGAAAGAATGGGGTTAGGTTTTCTTCTACTTTGCACAAAACGTTTTGTTGTTTGAGGGTGCTTTGTTAAATTCTAGTATGGCGACTTCTGGTGTCAAGCAGAAGGGGAAATAAACCCTACAACTTATTGCAAAGTACACTCTTAAAATGCTCAAGAAGAGGGTGTCACCAACTGTCTCTAATATTATGGTGTCTACTTGTAAAAATTGCCATTATCTTAAAACCTTATGCTTTGTAGGATATTACAACAATTTATTTTGTTTTACATCCTCTCGAACTTTGTTATATTTTGTATGTCATATAGTTCTAGTGAGAACAATTTAAGGTTGAGGCAACCTTGAATTTGAATGCAATGAACCAAATCCTCTACATGTTTTCTCTTCTTATGTATGGGCCTTTCAAAACACATGTCTCAAGACCTGGAAGGGTCCTCCATAGAATGCTCAAGCAACACAGAGAGTGCTCCTTATTTGATCTAAGGAAAATTCTCTTGCCCAATTGGGGTGATACTCTGTTGAAGGTGAAGATTCTAAGAAGGGGATATTTGTTAGCGCCTCCTATTTCAACATGGATAGGCTAAGATTTTGTCTCTACTTAATTGGGTACTCAAAATCCTGAAACTTTCTAAGAGTTTATATTATCATTATTTCAATAATGGTCAAAGCTCAAAGTCCTTGAACTAGGTTTTCACCTATAGTCTTTGAGATTTTGACTATTGAATTATAAAGCAACAAGAAACTGATTTATTATTTTAATAATACACAAGCTCACACTGATGTTGATGTGTTTCTATTCATATATATATATATATATATATATATTCTCATGGTTGCAGTGAATTCCGTTGGGATACAATCTTAAATGTAATATAATTTGAAATGGAATATAATCTCATGGTTATAGTGATCCATTTTATTACAGCTTGAGAGGGATATATGTTCACATACTTGGTATATGATATGACATACATGATGCTATTTTATTTGAAAGAGATGTTTCCTATTCGGTTTTCCCCCTAGGTATTATCATGCTTCTATTGTTCATGGATTTACCATCTTGACATTCCTCCTAGAATAGCTTCTTTTTTTTTACACTTTTTCCATTCTATTGGAAAGTTTCTAAGCTTTATGCCATGCCCAGTTGTGCCCTTTCTTTTAATCGTATTGTTTGATTGTTGATCAATTTTGAATCATGAGAAATGACAAACCTATTTTCACAAATTGATTGTAAAATGCAGAGATCATTCCAGTTAGGGTAGATAGAGCATACAGTAAATATTTCATTTTCCTAGTACAAAATATATGCAGAGGCTTAAGCAAGTTAGCTGGAAAACACATTTTTGTAGATAACCCATGGCAATTGGTGTGCGAGAACTATGTTTGAGTCGCTTCATGTAAATCCCTTGATCTCATCACTAATATATGTATTATTGTGAGGGAAAACTATAATGATCATGTTGTAGGCATAAGGCAATGAAGAAATACCCAAGGGGAAATGATTAGAGAGTCAAACCATGAATAAAGGGACTGCAAAGAAGCATAATAATCTATGAAAATGAGTCACCACCAATATAATAAATGCACAGACACTTATATGACATACTTGTAGGGATGGATGCCACGTACGTGCTTTTGCACAATATTTGTTTACATAGATTTTTGTGTTGTCACATCGATATTAACATTATGACTGATATTTTTTACCATGTTTTGGACAAAGAAACTCACAAGCACGATATTTAATCAGATTTTCAATAGCATAACTTGGGTCATCATATGTCATATATTGAATATCAAAATGTTACCATTAAAAATAAAACCAACTCATATCATCAAGTAAAATACCTTTGTATCCCCTTCGAAATAGGGCATACTTCAGTCTTCCAAGTTCCCCTAGTTGTGAACATGCATACGATGACGAGAAAAACCAAGCCCACTTAAAACACCTAAAATTATGGGTGTTTTGTTTGAAGACTTGTCTCTACTACTAATCAGTGGTGTTTTTGTAGTGGATGTTTTGTTTGAATATCTAATACTAATTAGTGGTGTTTTCGTAGGGGGTTGGTGAAAGAACAATTGAGTCATAGAAAAGTGATATTTCATAACAAACTATGCAACTCTAGTCCCAAATATGAACTCCTTCATTTCCATGATAATCTATGAAAATACAATTGATTGATGTTGCCAGACATGTTTTGCAATCTTCAGAAGATAGATCTCTCATGCACTAGACTAGACCATAAATCATTCAAGACAAGGAGTCTATAGTTGTACCGAAAGAAGATCATGTCATTCCATTTATAGATTTATCTAAGAATTGGTGTAAGTGTGTACCAATAGCTCGATCAAATCCATTGGGGTTGGAGATATTTCCCTCAAGGTAAGTACACCCTACATCCAAGTCCAGTTGTCTGAAGAAGTTATAGTTTTCATAACATAAGAAGCGCTCAAAAGGCGAGATACTACCACTATAACTGACATCATTCCCATAAGCTTGTGGAAGGGTATTTTTCGTGAATTGTGAACATCAATAATCTTGGTTGACTGTCATTTATTCCTTGCATTGGAGCAGGCCAATGCTCCAACCCCGATAGCTTTGACGTGGTTGTTGAGAAACACTTAAACTAATTGTTAGATAAATATGCAAATGAAGCCACACGATCTGCTTTAGTTACAATTGTAGACTCGTTGTCTCTAATGATCTACGATCTAGTCTAGTGCATGAGAGATCCATTGATGAGACTACGACAATAAAACATATCTGACAAACACAATCAATTATATTTTCATAACTTATCAAGGAAAGGAAGCAATGTGGACTTGGTTGGTCTTGGATTGATACCACAAGCACTTATATGACATGCCTATAGGGATGGATGGCACATGCGTGCTTCTACAAAATATTTGTTTACATAGATTTCTGAGTTGTTCCATTGATTAACATTATGACTAATATTTTTTACCATGTTTTGGACAAAGAAAGTCACAAGCACAATATTTAATCAAATTTTCAATAACACAACGTGGGTTATCATATGGCATATATTGAACATCAACATGTGTCTAGAGAAAAGGAAATAACATAGACTAATTAAATGACTTGTGAAAGTAGGTAAAACCTTCATTTAAAAAAAAATGTATATGAGAAAGCTATTGAAGTCACATAATGTGGCATGTAACATAAGTTAATACTACTCAAATCAAATGTATAGGAAAACATCAGAAATTTCTATATTATAACGTATATGCCAAGTGAACGGTACACTCTCAAGAACATGAACTAAGTCATGCAATATCTTGTCAAAATGGTTGATTAAATTTCATAACAGAGCATGAATTCCTTGATGGATGTATTTCTAGATCAGAACATTGATTTGAAGGTACATGGATCCCAATGTGATATCATGGATCTCAATGCAATGTCACGGATATTGAGGCATGCTACACATATCCCAATGCAAGGTACCCACTTGGAGTGATGGGTCTAGATTCTTGGCAATCCCATTAGATGATAACACATAGTGATCTCTCTTAACACAACATAAAAGATAAGGGTTAGTTTTAATATTTGTGTAAGTTTTACCAAAGGGAAACAACATTAACCCTTTTACATGTGACAAGTCCTAGGACAACAAGTATTTCTGAAGTCACTAGGTGAAAGATAGGTAATATGATGAATAAAGATGGAAAAGGGAAGGTAAAGACTTCATGTGATGACCCTCAAAGTCATCTATATGCATAGGTATTTTTATTTATTCATATAGCTTTCATGAGCTAGGATTTTTTTCTACAATAGATTTCAAGAGGGATCTCTAGCATTGATTTACTTTTCCTCGTAATTTTTGCTTTATACCCCTTTATGCCTTTTTATTTATGTATTCATTATATTGAACAAGTCCCTTTTTCATTAGATAATGAGAAGAACTACATAACAACAATATGACACCTTGTGAAGGTACCTTTGAAGTTGTCACCCCTTGGGGGGGTAACATCTGGCTCCTACTTGAGGACGTGCACTCTAATTCTAGAGTGTAGGAGAACTCCAGAATATCCTGCAAACTTGTGACCTACACACCATCCAACTTGAAAAAGGCATGAGAAGGGGTGAATCTACCACCCTGGTGAGATAAAAACTACTTTGCAAAAAAATAAAAAAAATTCACTAAGTCTAAGCATGAGAGTAAAGCATGAAAACAAATGCAATAAATTATTCTAAGGAAAATCAAATGCATCAAGCAATTCAATCAAGCAATGCATGCAAATAAACACACAAATGAAGGAGAACATGCATGGAAAGAAAACATGCACTCTAAAATCCTACTCAAGGAAATAAATGGATCAAGGAAGTATTGGTGATAGAGGGTAAGGTATCAAGGTTCAAGGTGTTAGAAATAATAGGTGTGCTCGTTTAACCATAGACAATATAGTAATATTGTCACCCAACCATAGGCCAAATCCACCCCCGATCACCTTAACCTTGACATAGAATAATTTTGGAAGCAAACCCTAGGCCTAATAGCCAATCAAGGTAGTGTACCTCTCTCTAGGGCTAGTGCACGAAACAAGAATAACCAAAGGCCAAACAGAAAGTCCAAACCATAACCAAGAGAAAGTCCAATCCAAAACTGAAATTTGCTAGTTGCAGCAGCTGCAGCCGCAACTCCTCTCCAAACTTGTGCACCACTGGCCTTATGCAGTTGTGAGAGGTGAGATGACAAATGATATCTAACGCCCTCTTATTTATAGTCTTCCAAGTGACCTAACTAGGCTGAATTCTACTTCTGGAGGCCAATAACTCCATAATAAATATTCTCTTGAGCCAACTTGCCTCCTAGGGTTATTATCCAACGTTTTAGGGTTTCTCTTGCTTCCCAGAATATTCTATTCTTGTCAGGGTTACACGTGGAGGTTAATACCTCCTGTAGCTACCATAATATTAACACTCCATCCTAGTTATGGAGGTATTGAAGGCAATGGTCTTGAACACAAACTTACCATTCAACTGGTAGCATCATCATAGCCATGCAGGCTATCTCATGATTAGATCGTGAGCACCATCATCACTATCAGTATCATCTGATAGCATCAACTGCATCATCTCTCGAAGCCATACTCCATCTGAGTAATCAGGCATGATATTGAATAAGTCACTCACTCCATGTACTACTATGAATAGACACAGTTGTGTTCTATTGAGTGTCATTGTTCCAATTTCCATGAAGACTATCATTAGTGTTGGAAATGATTACCAACTAGATGGATAGTTAGTGTGTTGGTGGAAAGCTAAGGAAATGGTTGTCCTGCACCAACCTCCAAAACGGACCATTCTTCGAAACTACTCACAACTATGAATTTCGAAAGAATGACTGCCTAGAGAGGTGGACCATTCTACTTGACCACTACTGAGAGTGACTACCAAGAAGAATGATTGTCCTAGACCATTCCCCCACACTTTCCATAAGGGGAATCACTATCTATGGTACATAAACAATCTATCGGACCATTTTCATTACAAAAATAATTGTCCGATCTGGACCGTTTTCCGAACTGGAAAATTCTTGTCCATCAGAAATCTCAAACCACTTTCCGAATTGGAAAGGAACTGCTCATCCTGGACCATTTTTTGACCTGAAAAATGATTGTCCTTCAATCAATAAAACATCAGTGTTCCCTCCCAACCTGGGAGTAATCTCTTCCTTTTTCAATAAGGAAGTCGTCTCCACGAGACCCAACTTGTTTCTTAAGTACACAATTTTTTTTTCATTTTGGACAGAGGCTTTACCAAAATATTTGTTATCTTCTCATATGTGGAGATATATTGGAGAACCACTTCTGTTTTCTGGACTTCATCACAAAGAATGTAATGCTTGATCTCAATGTACTTCAGTCTGTCATGGAACACTAGTTTTCTTTGAAGGCTTCATATAGTTCTGATCATTACAATATATCATGGTCGAATTCAACACCTTTGTTTCTTGCTACCTCATGACATCGTGGCAAGGCTCAAAATGAAACATATCCAAGTAGAACTTCTTCTGTCATCATGAAAGTTTGTCATGGATTAGCAATCCATCATCCCAGACTTCTGAGTAACTATTATGATACACTATCTCAGTCATAAAAAGTTTTTCACCACACTTCTGGTGTATATGAGATACTCTGCATCAAGTTGTTTAAATATGTACAAGGTCTTATTATATTTGCATACATGGGTCTCTTTCTGGTATACCTCAAGACCTTGAGATTACTTTACATAATCTTCTTCCTCAAATGCTCTATTGGGAGAATAGTCTTTTACAACCAACTGATGTAAACTTCAATCCAGGGATACTACAAGAGATATAATAGCTCATATAGAGGTATATCTGGTTTACAGGAACAAGTTGTTATCATAGTCTTCTCCTCCTTCTGGAAGAACCTCCAGTTCTGAATCTTACAATGCTTCCAGTCATAACCCTTTTTCACAATTTCTTACATATATTGTTCTTCATCATAACTTCCATTTCTTCTGCTTGCTTGCTTCTAGTGGGTTCAAACCAAGCTGGTAGTCTTGTGATTCACGGTATAATAATTGGTTGTTTTGGCTTTTCTTTCTCTTTGAATCTTCATGGTCTTCCTCATGTTTCATTTTATCTCTTGGGTCCATGGAGTTTTCTATAGATTCCATGCCCTGAAGATTCCAACTTTTTCCTTTCATCATAGGATCATGGATGTAGATGAGCAACCAAGGATACTTTAATGCTTCTTTTCGAAGAAGACTTCTTCTAAAGTCACACTAAACACCTGTTGCTTTGCATTGCTACTACTTTCAATGGGAACATGGATAGATACTTCATAATTCTCAATGGATCATATTATTTAGGATTATCTCCCTCCTAATCCTTTCTTCATACATGAATACATGCTCTTCTTTTGGAATTATGCAATCATCTCCCTCCATCTAAGAGATTCCACACTTCTATTTGCATCCTTATTGCCTTTTACAAAGTATCACAAGTATTTTTCCAATTTCCTCTTGATTGATGACTTCTTTTTGTTTTGACTTCCTCTAGGTCTATTCAGGTTTGATTATGATTTCAGCTTATCTGGCAGTTTTTACTTATATAATAGCTTCCACAAGAGTTGTTACCAAATATTGTCAACATACTTCATCTTTTTCATGTGTATTGCTTGACTTGTAGTCATTGTAATAGAAATCCTTATCCTTTTATTCTTCCATAGGTATTGTTTCCCTTGAACATATTTTCTTCTAAGAAACAGATATATATGATATGTGCAAGAACTATGTAAGCATGATATATACAAGAGTTTTGAAGAATATTGTTACCTTGACTTAGAAGAAGAAGTTTGTTTTTATCCTACTTGACTTTCTTTAAGGGTTCCCTTTCTTTGACAATTGTTGCTTCGTCTGTTTTCTTCCTTTTATTTAACTCGGGACAGTGGTTCCTGTAGTGACCATATTTTCGATAGTTGAAGCATTGTATGTTTGACATATCATTTTATTGATTTGGTTTCTTCCTTGAGCCAAACTTCTTCTTATTCTTGAAATTATTGAACCTTGTTGTGAAAGCTTGATCATCATATTTCTTTTGGGGTTTTTCTTTTGCATTAATCCTTTATTATTCATGTGCACATCAAGTCCAAAGTTCTTCAAATGTGGGATTTCCTTTCTTGTGTTTATGCTTGCGGAAAATGCATCCCATGTCTTGGGAAGACCATTGAGTACTATATTTACCAGTTCCTTCTCTGAAATGATTTCTTCAATAGCTTGTAGTTGATCTCTTAACTGAGAGATTCTCACAAGGTATGATGTTATCCTTTCATCATCATTCATTTTCATGTCACGGAGTTCATTCTTCAGACTCATTACTTGTCCAATGTTTCTAACTAAGAAGAGGTTAGTTATGGAATCGTACATCTTCTTAGATGAGTCAATATGAGAGATGTAGGGTATCAAGTGGTCTTTTACAGAGTCCACTATGATACTCATGTCATTGATGCCATTGTCTTTGAACTTCTCCATAACTGCAACGTTCTGAGGTTCCTTCTCTTTTCCATCTTCAAACTATGGTTCCACGATCTTTCCTTTCACGATATCCAACACTTTATTCTTGTCAAGGATGAGATCAATCCTTGTCGTCAATGCTCTGAAGTTAGAATCCCCTTCTAACTTGTTTTTTGACTTCATAGAGTAAGTCGTGACTTCTTTGACTTGGTCAACCTTTGACTTTGACCAAAAACTCAAACTTGACGTCTTAGCTTGCTGAGAGTACTAGGAGGTGTGCTAGGTTAAGGCACACTAAGCTATCCAAAAATTAGGTCAATCTCTTTACTTAAGGTGCTTCAAAAAGAGGGTTAGTGTTTCGTTGTTGTAGCAAAAACTTTGACTACAACTGCAACTGTAACTGAGCAAATCCTCCCAATCTATCTTCCAGTGGTTAGACTGTCCGAAGACAGTGTGGGCCCATAACCTGTTAGAAATAATAGGTGTGCTCGTTTAACCATAGACAACATAGCAATATTTTTACCCAACCATAGGTCAAAGACACCCTCGAGCACCTTAACCTTGACAGAGAATAATTCCGGAAGAAAACCATAGGCCTAATAGCCAATCAAGGTAGCGTGCCTCTCTCCAGGGCTAGTGCACCAAGCAAGAATAAAAAAAGAGGATTTCCTAACTACTCGAGTCTTCATCCAACTTTCTCGCATATTCATTATTGGGTTGATTAGGGTCTTCAACATGATATCTTCTATAATTTTCCCTATTCAACTTCACAAAAGTGTCATCACGATGGGGATAGTATCATATGAAAGGTCCATTTGCAAGGATCCCCCTAAATGAGCAATGAACTTCCTTAACAAAAGAATCCCCCGAGGGTTTGGTATATCAACGACACCATCAGTCATAATCGTGACATTCAGATATATATTCAATCTTACAACCAAATTCTTTATCACACCAAGCACTTCTACCTCTCTCATATCCATGGCACAAACGTTCGGGTATGGTCTTGTTACCTTGAGGACTAATTGTTGCATTTTTTTCAAAGGCGTGACATTGGTTGATGCCCCAGAGTCCAACAAACAATTTTGTAATAACAAAATTTGTTCACTTTCAAAGATATGTAAAATGAGCCACGTCCTCCATTCAATCCTCCTTTTTCCACAGTTTTCAAGATTACATGTGTATTGTCAGAGGACTCTTCCTTTCCTTCACCTAATCCCAAAATTTGTTTGATTTTCTTTCTTTGTGATGGTATCTTTGCAAACTCCAAGAAAGGTATAGAGATATGGGTTTTGGAAAAGTAGGATTTCAAATCAATATTGATATCTTCACAAGTAGCTTTTGACATGTCTAAAACATCACTTGAAGTCTTTGTTGGTTGAAATCATTGTTCTCTTTGTAACATCACTTGGGGTTGCAGATATTGGGCCATTTGAGGTTGTGGAATAGGAGCACTTGGCTAGGTTGGAGTCTCCTGGGGTTGAGGTTGAACTTGTTTAGCCCTTTGTTGATAAGTGACCCAGTCCTTTTCTAGGATTATCCTCTTTATTTCTTCCTAAAGGGGTTTAGGGGCTAGAGCTATGAAAATATTGGATTGATCAAGGTCCCTTTCCTTTTCCCATTTAACTTGTTCATTAGGAGGCTTGGAGAAAACATTAATCTTATTGCAAAAATAACCAACATAGTTGATAGAGTTTCTTGGCCCATCATTGTAACTCTCACTTGCTAATCTAATAGATTCCTTGGAAACCAAACAAGTGTCTTGTTTATGCAACAAATCACAAGGTTTACACCATGGAAAAGGCTCTTCTTATACTGCATTGTTTGCCTCTAAGGGGTTGGGAACCTTTTGTTCTTGATCATGTTGAGTTTGTCTGGGTCTATCCCAACCACCTCACCTTCTAGGTTGAAATCTATATTGATGGGCTTGCCTTTCCAAATGGAGTATCTTGTTTTGCATAGCTTGATTTTATTGTTGGAGGGTTTGTGTTTGTTTAAAAAAATGGCTCCCATCATCTTCATAACATCAACTAGAAAGGTCATCATCGTATTCTCTATGTGAAGACTTGTTGTTTGATTGTCTATGTCATTGTTAGATATATATAACATACAATCGATCTTTCAGAGTGTATTATTTCACATGTTAGACAAAAAAAATTGGCATTTCTCTTATGTTTTGATCTTGTGATATGAAATTCCATATTTTCAATTTCAAAATAAAATAAATAAATAATTTATATTCTCCATGTAATTCCATAATGGCTGATGAAAAGACTATTTAAGTACTTATTATTAT
>JZKD02S0012792.1:0-10753 GCA_000966675.3 Picea glauca
CCTCAAACCATGTGCTAGAACCTCACTTTTATGTAGCCTCAAGATAAACCAACAACTTCAGCAACACATCACAAGCAAAAGACCAATACCCATATACCAAATAGAAACAACAAAATATCAATTGTATCCCTCAACAAATCTGATATATGCAGCAATACTGAACATCCAATACCATCTCAAGAGATAAACCCTAGCTCACAAAACATACCTCAAACAAGATGTGCCACATTTCTCATAAATACACCCCAACCATGTTGCTGCCACGATTTTTCTGTAGCACTTTTTCTGCCGTGATTTTTCTGTCGCATTTTTTCTATCGTGCTTTTTCTTCTGTAATTTTTTTGTCGTGATTTTTCTGCCGCACATTTTCTGCCACAATTTTTCTGCCATGATTTTTCTGTCGCACTTTTTCTGCCACACTTTTTCTTCCGCAGTTTTACTGTCGCACTTTTCCTACCGCACTACTCTCTATCAATAATACCTGCCCAAATAAGCTTTCACAAAATAGATATTCAATGATATTCAATAGGTTCAAGTGTATTTAAATGAGAGATACTTTCCTCTTATTTATACTGTTAGTCACCATTACATTTTTATTGTGTGAAATCAAGATTGCAGAATCTAGCAGAACGCTAAACCAGTTTGGAAGCCTGATAAACTAGGAAAGGAGCTAAATATAACAGGAAAGGGATCAATCTGGAAGGAGTGCTAACTAGATCGGGCCTGATGCATCACAGATCATGAGTTCTCAATATCAACGGTCAAGGATGATTTTTGGGGGCGAAGCTACGCAGGGATTAATTTTGGAGAGCAGTCCTGAAATTTAAACCACGGTTTTCTCCCGAGGTTACGTGGCATCACTAGGTGCATTTTGGGACGAAAAGAGTGTTTCCTCAAACCACTTTATCACACCCCTGAAAATTGGAAAAGTATAAAAGAGATTTTATTTATTTATTTTATTTGATTATTATTTGAACGTTGGATCGTTAGAACCTTGGTGCAACCACCATAATTCACCTACATCTCAACAATACACCAACTGCACGCCATTTCCGCTCGTTTCCAAGTATTTTTCACCACAACCATTGATCCCATCATAAGCTCAGTAACATAACAAGATCCTATGGGAAATGAAAAATCCCTAATTGACCAAGACTCAAATGTTTTTAATGTCGAAATCACTGTTTATCCTATCTCTATGTCTAGGAGAAACCTGTCCGATAAAATAGGAAGATGTATATTGTTCCTTGAAGCAGTCTGGGACACCATAGTTCCTTATGTTGTCAAAATTTCTTTCTCGTTTCCCGAATTTATAGGTTGGTGCACCAAACAATATTCCCATGGAGAAAGAGTCATTGTGAACAAACGAGGATCTGGGGTCTTATGCAGGGTAGAGAGTCTGCCAATTCGAGACTCCCTTGGTATAGCAGAGTCTTTTTCTACAATTTTTGAACCTTTCAATGAAGAGAAGTTGATTAGGGTATATAGACAATCTCCATCAGAGGTCTAAGATCTGTTTTTACAGACAATTATCAAACCATAAATTTTTTCATAAGGTCTGTCTTTGTCGATAAATGTAAATATAATGATTATTGAAGTCCAATGGGTCTTCTGCCTACCGATTCAAGTTTTAGGTCTAGACAATGACAAATATGTGGTTGAATTCATGCTTGGTTTCCTTTTAACCTTTTTTAATTTAGATTATGATATGCCATTCTGTATTAGCTTTGATCAATTCCTAGCTGATAATATCCATAAACAAGTGGTGAATTTTTTCTCTCTGGAAACCAATAAGAGAGAACTTCCTGAAGCAATATTTTTGTCAACTAAATGTAAAAGGATTACATTACTTATCTTCATCAATAAAGTCATGTCCATAGTTTATAGTTTGATTTTCAATACCAGCCTACCTAGATTTTTGGATGACATAAGAAGCTATCTACAACCAAATCTAGAAAATAGAGTGGGGGATTGAGTACTATTCATGCACTCAACAATAATTTGAGTTTATGGTTTTCATGAATCCCCTTACCTATTTCCCATTTTTCTGACTCCTAGAATATTTTCCCTTGAATTCATCAGGAAGAGAATTATATCCAAGATAGAGCATTTCCTGAAATTGTACAAAGCCTCCAACCTCAAGTTCCCTTTTATCATTTTCCCGTTCATTGTCAAATAAATATCATTCTTATCTCAGGTTCAAGAAAATCTCAAAGTGTTTGTTTTTTCACAGCTACAAATAAGAACATATGATCCACACCAAATAATATCAAAGAGAATATTGATTAACAAATAGGGCCCTTATGAGCATGAACAGGTTGAGGGTTTTGATAAACTAGAAAATCTAGAAGTCTGTGTTGGTATGGAAGCAATATTGCAACCAATTAAAACACAACAAGTGGAGGTAACCCTACAACAAAGTTAAACACAACAAGATTCTAATAAACTGATAATCAAAGTTCCTAAGATAAGTGTTTACAACACGAGAAGCAGTTCAGAGGCCATGGGCTTCAATAATCAACATAATTTTCCTAATAAGATGAAATTTTCACAGCCATCATAGATTGTGGATTTAGAAGAAGAAAATCCTAGAGAATAAGTAAATCTAGATATGGTGGAAAGTGGTACTAGCATTGTAGAGGTTGAAAAGGAAAGTAAAGTACAAAATGAAGGTATCTCAAGAACCTTTAGTAGCAAGAAATACATCTTTGATAAAACATATGAGGAAGTTTATCAATATAGAGAAAATTTGGAAAAACAGTATGTTGGGAAGGGAAACACAGCTCTAGGTGAGATGAGGGATTCAGTCCCTAAAGTGGAAAATATTTCTCAGCATAAATCTTCTATGTTCAGAGTAAGGGATGTTGAAAAGAGGACCTTTAACATTACAGTTGCAGAAGAAGACAAAGTCTTTGAAATAAATATAATATATGATAACATAAGTTCTCCAGACAAGGTCAAATTCCATAAGCATACCATTGATATGTTTTATTTTGATTACTTGAGTTTAAGCTTTAAGAATTCAAAACTATCATCTTATGCAATGAAATTGGAAGGACAGTTGAGGCAGGAAAAGTCATCTAGAAGATCTTGGAAAAATTAGGTCAAGAGGTTGGAATCTGAAGGCCCCCAATTGTTGAAATCCTCATTGGATGAGAAAGAAAAATTAATTCAAAGTTTTAATAAGAAATTGAAAATGTTTGCTACAGAGCATCCAAAAACAATAGAACTAGTTTCTCTAGAACATGAAAAGGAAACACTTCGTGAAGAGACATTGGACTCTAAGGATAGGGTGTTGCAGCTAGAACAAGAAAAGGTTAAATGGTCACAAGAGCAGACAAAATTTCTCAAAAAGGCTGTATTTGTAGCTCATGTTGCAAAATTTCGATCAAACACTAAAGGATTTGTCCAAGCTATGTCACAAGTTAGCTTGAAAGAAGGAAAAATCAAAGGGATGAAAGGAAGCATAGAGAAATTGAAGAAAGAGATGCATGCAAATGATGAAAGGATAACTCAATTTCAAAAGGAGAATGAAGTCTTTCAAGAAAGAATAAACAAATTGACGATGAGGTTAAGAGGAAAAGGCATGTTGCAGGGGGGCAAGCATATCATTTAAGACTCTATAGTTGTTAAAGCTGCCAAGTTCAGAGTATATTTTAATTTCATTAATGATAAATACGATATAGCCATCACAACCAAAAGTAGGTTCATTGTTGTGAATGAAACTTTAGCAAAGAAACCATCAGAATGGGCCCAAAATGCCATAAATCTACTCAATGTTGTTCCTACTTTAGACCTTCAGAATATTGGGGTTAAAGACAGAACTACATCGATTATCTGGGCCATAAGGGTTATTTCTAAACATAACATGTTGAAATCAATTCAAACCAGGGAAACACAGATGGAACAAAGTGTACATGAGTTCAAGGATTTGTTCAAAGAATTGTTTACCAAAGGACTTCCACCATTTTGGGATGGAAAGGGAAAGTTGTATGATCAGGAAGAATACAATGCTCGTTTGAATCAGTGCAGAATAGATCATTCCAAGATCGAAACCCTGGAGGAAAATCTAAAAGGAGCTACATTAGTTGAGCATATGATTATAGACTTTGAAATTCCGAATCAGTTCAAAGAAGTTAAGCTTGGATTGTCAGTCATGTCATATGATTCTTGCATTGGCTGGGAAATTATGCTAAAGGAAATGACATATTATGATATTCCTTCTCACTTTCAATGTAAATAAATAATTAGGTTGGGTAAAACAAAATGTAGTTTTCCAGGGCCCAGTAAATGATGTCCAGATGTCACTAAAAATGGCAGATCACGTGTAAAACCAGAGAAGAACAAGTGAAAAATAAGGAGACTGAAGCACCAGAGGTGATGGAGTCTGGATCAAGAAACATTTTCTTGTTGATCACTATAATTGGTTTCAAAAACAAAACCTTTGTTTGTGATCATTATAATCAGTTTCAAAACCGAAACATTTCTTTGTAATCGGTTTCAAACTGAAGGAACTCAGCTGGTATAAATATTACGAGTTCCAAATGTATTAGGGGTTGGCAAAAGTGCAAGGGAATGATTTTAGCTATTTGGAACTTGAATGTAATTTTCTGAAGCTGAATAGAATGCACATGCAAATGTCCTGAATTTCCCATGAAAATATTCTAATGGTGGTGGTCTAAGTTTCATCTTCTTTCATTGTATGTATTTCATGTGATCTTGATTTACTTTTCATTGTCTTTTGTTTAAATTGGATAGTTAAAGGCCTAGAATTCATCTTTTGATGCTCTCAGATGAAGTGGTTTAAACTATGTTAAGTTCAACTAAGTTAGAATTCATTTTATTTAATTCTCTGATGTAGTTATATGTTTTTCCTTTCTTCTTACACTCTGCAAATTTCAATTTACAACTCAGATTCATCACCTCATTTAGCCTTTATCCTATGAATAGTTCTACTGACTAGTCAGTGCTTCCATTCATTTTCAGGAGTTTGACTGCATAGCCCTAAGTGTCCCTCCCATTCCTTGCGAGCAAAATTATAAAAAAACCTTCAAAGCAACAAAAACTATCTAGTGACTTGTTAAATAAAAATCATCTATTAAAGACCAAGTGAAATGAGAGAGCCCTCTCTGTGCTAACCAGGCTAGTACCTAGATCTAAAGTGGTTTGTAGGTTACCTCTGTCATTTGTTTTATCATCCGAACAAATTTATAAAGTGCTAACATATACTTTCATGTAGCATCCTCAAGGGGTTATATTTTAACCATCTTAACCCACTTTCCTTATTTTAGGGTTAACCCACTTAATTAACCATCATCCACTATAGGTAATTTGGGAACTAAAACTAACCCTCTAAAAACCACAGAAGAAGAGACCNCCTCAAACCATGTGCTAGAACCTCACTTTTATGTAGCCTCAAGATAAACCAACAACTTCAGCAACACATCACAAGCAAAAGACCAATACCCATATACCAAATAGAAACAACAAAATATCAATTGTATCCCTCAACAAATCTGATATATGCAGCAATACTGAACATCCAATACCATCTCAAGAGATAAACCCTAGCTCACAAAACATACCTCAAACAAGATGTGCCACATTTCTCATAAATACACCCCAACCATGTTGCTGCCACGATTTTTCTGTAGCACTTTTTCTGCCGTGATTTTTCTGTCGCATTTTTTCTATCGTGCTTTTTCTTCTGTAATTTTTTTGTCGTGATTTTTCTGCCGCACATTTTCTGCCACAATTTTTCTGCCATGATTTTTCTGTCGCACTTTTTCTGCCACACTTTTTCTTCCGCAGTTTTACTGTCGCACTTTTCCTACCGCACTACTCTCTATCAATAATACCTGCCCAAATAAGCTTTCACAAAATAGATATTCAATGATATTCAATAGGTTCAAGTGTATTTAAATGAGAGATACTTTCCTCTTATTTATACTGTTAGTCACCATTACATTTTTATTGTGTGAAATCAAGATTGCAGAATCTAGCAGAACGCTAAACCAGTTTGGAAGCCTGATAAACTAGGAAAGGAGCTAAATATAACAGGAAAGGGATCAATCTGGAAGGAGTGCTAACTAGATCGGGCCTGATGCATCACAGATCATGAGTTCTCAATATCAACGGTCAAGGATGATTTTTGGGGGCGAAGCTACGCAGGGATTAATTTTGGAGAGCAGTCCTGAAATTTAAACCACGGTTTTCTCCCGAGGTTACGTGGCATCACTAGGTGCATTTTGGGACGAAAAGAGTGTTTCCTCAAACCACTTTATCACACCCCTGAAAATTGGAAAAGTATAAAAGAGATTTTATTTATTTATTTTATTTGATTATTATTTGAACGTTGGATCGTTAGAACCTTGGTGCAACCACCATAATTCACCTACATCTCAACAATACACCAACTGCACGCCATTTCCGCTCGTTTCCAAGTATTTTTCACCACAACCATTGATCCCATCATAAGCTCAGTAACATAACAAGATCCTATGGGAAATGAAAAATCCCTAATTGACCAAGACTCAAATGTTTTTAATGTCGAAATCACTGTTTATCCTATCTCTATGTCTAGGAGAAACCTGTCCGATAAAATAGGAAGATGTATATTGTTCCTTGAAGCAGTCTGGGACACCATAGTTCCTTATGTTGTCAAAATTTCTTTCTCGTTTCCCGAATTTATAGGTTGGTGCACCAAACAATATTCCCATGGAGAAAGAGTCATTGTGAACAAACGAGGATCTGGGGTCTTATGCAGGGTAGAGAGTCTGCCAATTCGAGACTCCCTTGGTATAGCAGAGTCTTTTTCTACAATTTTTGAACCTTTCAATGAAGAGAAGTTGATTAGGGTATATAGACAATCTCCATCAGAGGTCTAAGATCTGTTTTTACAGACAATTATCAAACCATAAATTTTTTCATAAGGTCTGTCTTTGTCGATAAATGTAAATATAATGATTATTGAAGTCCAATGGGTCTTCTGCCTACCGATTCAAGTTTTAGGTCTAGACAATGACAAATATGTGGTTGAATTCATGCTTGGTTTCCTTTTAACCTTTTTTAATTTAGATTATGATATGCCATTCTGTATTAGCTTTGATCAATTCCTAGCTGATAATATCCATAAACAAGTGGTGAATTTTTTCTCTCTGGAAACCAATAAGAGAGAACTTCCTGAAGCAATATTTTTGTCAACTAAATGTAAAAGGATTACATTACTTATCTTCATCAATAAAGTCATGTCCATAGTTTATAGTTTGATTTTCAATACCAGCCTACCTAGATTTTTGGATGACATAAGAAGCTATCTACAACCAAATCTAGAAAATAGAGTGGGGGATTGAGTACTATTCATGCACTCAACAATAATTTGAGTTTATGGTTTTCATGAATCCCCTTACCTATTTCCCATTTTTCTGACTCCTAGAATATTTTCCCTTGAATTCATCAGGAAGAGAATTATATCCAAGATAGAGCATTTCCTGAAATTGTACAAAGCCTCCAACCTCAAGTTCCCTTTTATCATTTTCCCGTTCATTGTCAAATAAATATCATTCTTATCTCAGGTTCAAGAAAATCTCAAAGTGTTTGTTTTTTCACAGCTACAAATAAGAACATATGATCCACACCAAATAATATCAAAGAGAATATTGATTAACAAATAGGGCCCTTATGAGCATGAACAGGTTGAGGGTTTTGATAAACTAGAAAATCTAGAAGTCTGTGTTGGTATGGAAGCAATATTGCAACCAATTAAAACACAACAAGTGGAGGTAACCCTACAACAAAGTTAAACACAACAAGATTCTAATAAACTGATAATCAAAGTTCCTAAGATAAGTGTTTACAACACGAGAAGCAGTTCAGAGGCCATGGGCTTCAATAATCAACATAATTTTCCTAATAAGATGAAATTTTCACAGCCATCATAGATTGTGGATTTAGAAGAAGAAAATCCTAGAGAATAAGTAAATCTAGATATGGTGGAAAGTGGTACTAGCATTGTAGAGGTTGAAAAGGAAAGTAAAGTACAAAATGAAGGTATCTCAAGAACCTTTAGTAGCAAGAAATACATCTTTGATAAAACATATGAGGAAGTTTATCAATATAGAGAAAATTTGGAAAAACAGTATGTTGGGAAGGGAAACACAGCTCTAGGTGAGATGAGGGATTCAGTCCCTAAAGTGGAAAATATTTCTCAGCATAAATCTTCTATGTTCAGAGTAAGGGATGTTGAAAAGAGGACCTTTAACATTACAGTTGCAGAAGAAGACAAAGTCTTTGAAATAAATATAATATATGATAACATAAGTTCTCCAGACAAGGTCAAATTCCATAAGCATACCATTGATATGTTTTATTTTGATTACTTGAGTTTAAGCTTTAAGAATTCAAAACTATCATCTTATGCAATGAAATTGGAAGGACAGTTGAGGCAGGAAAAGTCATCTAGAAGATCTTGGAAAAATTAGGTCAAGAGGTTGGAATCTGAAGGCCCCCAATTGTTGAAATCCTCATTGGATGAGAAAGAAAAATTAATTCAAAGTTTTAATAAGAAATTGAAAATGTTTGCTACAGAGCATCCAAAAACAATAGAACTAGTTTCTCTAGAACATGAAAAGGAAACACTTCGTGAAGAGACATTGGACTCTAAGGATAGGGTGTTGCAGCTAGAACAAGAAAAGGTTAAATGGTCACAAGAGCAGACAAAATTTCTCAAAAAGGCTGTATTTGTAGCTCATGTTGCAAAATTTCGATCAAACACTAAAGGATTTGTCCAAGCTATGTCACAAGTTAGCTTGAAAGAAGGAAAAATCAAAGGGATGAAAGGAAGCATAGAGAAATTGAAGAAAGAGATGCATGCAAATGATGAAAGGATAACTCAATTTCAAAAGGAGAATGAAGTCTTTCAAGAAAGAATAAACAAATTGACGATGAGGTTAAGAGGAAAAGGCATGTTGCAGGGGGGCAAGCATATCATTTAAGACTCTATAGTTGTTAAAGCTGCCAAGTTCAGAGTATATTTTAATTTCATTAATGATAAATACGATATAGCCATCACAACCAAAAGTAGGTTCATTGTTGTGAATGAAACTTTAGCAAAGAAACCATCAGAATGGGCCCAAAATGCCATAAATCTACTCAATGTTGTTCCTACTTTAGACCTTCAGAATATTGGGGTTAAAGACAGAACTACATCGATTATCTGGGCCATAAGGGTTATTTCTAAACATAACATGTTGAAATCAATTCAAACCAGGGAAACACAGATGGAACAAAGTGTACATGAGTTCAAGGATTTGTTCAAAGAATTGTTTACCAAAGGACTTCCACCATTTTGGGATGGAAAGGGAAAGTTGTATGATCAGGAAGAATACAATGCTCGTTTGAATCAGTGCAGAATAGATCATTCCAAGTTCGAAACCCTGGAGGAAAATCTAAAAGGAGCTAGATTAGTTGAGCATATGATTATAGACTTTGAAATTCTGAACCAGTTCAAAGAATTTAAGCTTGGATTGTCAGTCATGTCATATGATTCTTGCATTGGCTGGGAAATTATGCTAAAGGAAATGACATATTATGATATTCCTTCTCACTTGCAATGGAAAGAAATAATTAGGTTGGGTAAAACAAAATGTAGTTTTCCAGGGCCCAGTAAATGATGTCCAGATGTCACTAAAAATGGCAGATCACGTGTAAAACTAGAGAAGAACAAGTGAAAAATAAGGAGACTGAAACACCAGAGATGACGGAGTCTGGATCAAGAAACATTTTCTTGTTGATCACTGTAATTGGTTTCAAAAACAAAACCTTTGTTTGTGATCATTATAATCAGTTTCAAAACTGAAACATTTCTTTGTAATCGGTTTCAAACTAAAGGAACTCAGCTTGTATAAATATTACGAGTTCCAAATGTATTAGGGGTTGACAGAAGTGCAAGGGAATGATTTTAGCTATTTGGAACTTGAATGTAATTTTCTGAAGCTGAATAGAATGCACATGCAAATGTCCTGAATTTTCCATGAAAATATTCTAATGGTGGTGATCTAAGTTTCATCTTCTTTCATTGTATGTATTTCATGTGATCTTGATTTACTTTTCATTTTCTTTTGTTTAAATTGGATAGTTAAAGGCCTAGAATTCATCTTTTGATGCTCTCAGATGAAGCAGTTTAAACTGTGTTAAGTTCAACTAAGTTAGAATTCATTTTATTTAATTCTCTGATGTACTTATATGTTTTTCCTTTCTTCTTACACTCTGCAGATTTCAATTTACAACTCAGATTCATCACCTAATTTAGCCTTTATCCTATGAACAGTTCTACTGACTAGTCAGTGCTTCCATTCATTTTCAGGAGTTTGACTGCATAGCCCTAAGTGTCCCTCCCATTCCTTGCGAGCAAAATTATAAAAAAACCTTCAAAGCAACAAAAACTATCTAGTGACTTGTTAAATAAAAATCATCTATTAAAGACCAAGTGAAATGAGAGAGCCCTCTCTGTGCTAACCAGGCTAGTACCTAGATCTAAAGTGGTTTGTAGGTTACCTCTGTCATTTGTTTTATCATCCGAACAAATTTATAAAGTGCTAACATATACTTTCATGTAGCATCCTCAAGGGGTTATATTTTAACCATCTTAACCCACTTTCCTTATTTTAGGGTTAACCCACTTAATTAACCATCATCCACTATAGGTAATTTGGGAACTAAAACTAACCCTCTAAAAACCACAGAAGAAGAGACC
>JZKD02S0012803.1:24422-34500 GCA_000966675.3 Picea glauca
AAAAATATAGAGATTGGGCTCAAATAAACTTTTAACTAAGCCATGATCCTAAAAATACTTATCAATTCTGGAATACCATGCTCTTGGTGCTTATTTGAGACCATACAAGGCCTTCTTGAATTTGTAAACACAATTTTCTTTACCATGAACTTCAAAATCTTATAGTTGTTCAACATAAATTTCTTCATCCACATAACCATTCAAGAAAGTTGATTTAACATCCATTTGATAAATTGTCCATTTATATTGTGCAACCAATGCAAGTACCATCCTGATTGTATCCAACTTTTCCACTGGGGAAAATGTCTCAGTATAATCAATTCCCTCCTTTTGTGCATATAACCTTTTGCAACTAAATGAGCCTTATACTTATCAATTGTACCATATGGTTTATACTTAGTTTTATAAACCCATTTAGTACCAATTATATGTTTTCATTTGGGTAAACTAACCAAGTCCCATGTATCATTCCTCACCAAGGCATTCAATTATGCTTCCATAGCTTCATTCCATTCTTTCTTTCTTGATGCTTCTGCATAATTTTGTGGTTCATCCATCTTCATTACTTGTGCCATAAGTGCATAATTCTTAAGACAACTTATTATCAACTTCTTTGTTTAAGGATCAAACAACATGTAACTTCTTGTTTCAATACTATATCCAATAAAAATGCACTTAACACTTTTATCATCCAATTTGCTCATCTTTTCCTTGGGAACATGTGCATATGCAGTGCAACCAAAAACTTTGATATGTGTAACACTTGATTTATATCCTAACCATGCTTTTTCTCGAGTCAAATTCAATATTTCTCTCATAAGACATCTATTAAGAGTATAAAATATAGTGTGCACTACTTCGGCCCAAAACTCATTTCCAAGAGACTTAGTTTTCAACATGCTCCAAGCCATTTCAACTATTGTCCTATTTTTCCTTTCCGCAACTCCACTCTGTTGAGGAGAGTAGGAATTGGTAAACTCTAGATTTATTCCATTCTTCCTGCAATAATTCAAAAATTCATTTGACCTATATTCTCCCCCATTATCTATTAGTTGGGTGAGAATTTTCAAACCACTTTGTTTTTTAACTAATGCCTTAAACTCAAGAAAATGAAAAAACACTTCAGATTTCTCTTGCAAAAGAATACACCCAGGTCTTCCTAGAACAATCGTCAATGAAAATGAGAAAATAATGTGTCTTTCCAAAAGACACAGTCTCCATTGGACCACACAAATTTGAATGTACTAGCGATAGATGCTCTCTAGCCTTCAATGTTCCATTTGAGAAACGTTCCCTCTGTTGTTTCCCAAAAATACACCCTTCATATACTTCATCATCACTCTTGATATAAGGAAGACCATTCACCATGTTTTGCTTCCCGAAATGCTAAAGCCTACTAGTCATTTCTTTTGTAACATTCAAACTGTGTGAGTTACTTGAATCAAATCAAAGCTTGAAGATTTTGTCTTTGGGCATTTCTCCTCTTGCTACTACTACAGTTTTAATCAGTGTATCCATGATCAAGTACTCTTTATTATCAAACACTAACTTGTAATTTTTCTCCATAATCTGACCTACAGAAAGTAGGTTCTTCTTCAACGTTGGTGTCAACAATGTGTCCTCAATAAACTTCTTTCAATGCAATGTTGGAATTGCAACTGTGCCTTTCCTTGTAACTTCAAAAACTTTAATATTACCAAATATAACTTTACCAAAATAATTGTCATTTATTCTAGTAAACAACTCCTCCGGAGATGTCATATGAGTTGAACAAGACAAAAATATATACCAAGCTTCGCTTTCTTCATTATGTGCCATAAAACTTGAGAGGAATAACTTCTCATTCCTTGTTTCTTCAACAACTGTATTGGTAACTTTATGAAGTTACATGCTATCAAGAGTGAATCCTATTCTATCTGGTGAATCTCTAGTCGAATTACCCCAACTTTCCCTCATAGGAGGGCCGTAGTTAAGGGAGACTGTAGCTCAATGCTTTTCAGAGTCAAAGAGAAAACTGCAAATCGGGTTCGAGATGCATGTGTATCTTTCAAATTGCAAAAACCGTGTCAATGGTGGTTCCCTTTGAGCGCGTTCTATCGCTACTTCCATTCGACCTTTGACTCGTTCGTGTCTATCATCAAAGCTCTTGCTCCGGCTTCTCAAATAAGAAAATAGATAGCATGGAAAGAGGGGGCCCGAAAGGGCTCATTCGACCAGCCGAAGGAAGGGAAGAGACTTCCTTTTTAGTCGCCATTGAAATCCCAAATGAAAAGGGACTTCAACGCCTTTTTCACGGGGATCCGCCGCTCAATATCTATAGCGAGCGGCCGGAAACCTCCACTTATTATAGACTGAAAAGTAAATCCAGATACTTTTGGGGCTACCTGAATCCATAGAAAGTTCAAAGAGTTCAAAAGTAAATTGTACTAAGAGGCACCAGAGTCTTCATATATTTCTCAATTTTGCAAAAAAATCTTTTTCAAAATGACCAAATTTATGATAATAATAACATTATGGTCCTTGTCTTTCTCAAGATCCATCTTTGCCTCTTCCTCTTCCATGAGATCCTTCTCTGCTTCTTCCTCTAAACTAAATTGGACTTCTTCCTCTGCCTCTTGAAGTGGATGCATTTCCTTGATAATTTTGTGACTGTTGCGGATGCCTATGTTGATTATGGTTCTGATATTGGCCCATGTTTCTTCCTCTTCCTCTATGCCTTGTGGAAAAAGCATGTTCTATTTCCTCTGTTGGATTACTTTCTTCAACGGTTATCAAAAAGCCACTCAACTCATCAATTTTCATTGTGTTTAAATCTTTGGAGACCATAATACTCGAGGTGACCATCGAAAACTTGGGTAGAACACTTCTTTAAATCTTCTCAATTAGTCTTGTTTTGGGAACATCTTCACCTAATGACCTCATCTAATTAACAAGATCTTTCATTTTTGTGATGTAATCATGAATGGATTCATTACTTAGCATATTTGCATTTTCAAATTTTTGGCTTAATGTTTGCAATTTAGCTACAACCACACCTTCATATGTGTTCTTTAAGATATCCCATGCTTGCTTGGATGATTCTACAACACTGATTCTTGGAAATATAGATTCTTCAAATGCACTTCGTATAAGAGAAAGAGCTTCATTATCTTTTTTTATAAGTTCCTTTAAAGATTTCTTGTCATCGCCACTCAAGGCTTTGAATTCGTCAACAAAAGGCATAGCATATCCATCAATTACAAGTTCCCAGAAATCTTTAGTAATAAATATGGGTTGCATAAGTTTGCTCCAATAAAAATAATTTGTGCCAAGAAGTTTAGGCAACAGAATATTGCTTGTCGCCATCGAAGAATAAGACAGATAAAAAAAAAATGGAAAATCAACACAATGTGTCCCACTTCACCCGAGACAAGAATAATTGTCTCAAAAAACAGGACTCAACCACTACTAAAGAAATGATCTTTTAATTAATTGAAAGAGTACAAAAAAGGAGCGCAACACTTGTACAATGCTAATCAAACTTTTTTAGTCAATCCTCTTACAAAATGTATGTAACCCTCTTTACAAAAAATTTGTGCCTAAAGATTTTTTAAGAAATAAGAGATTTAAAATAATATATTTTACACTTTGTATCAATTACTACTTTCTCAAGCACTAAAGCACTAATGCTCTCTCAAGCTCCTTTACATGCCTTATTAATGAATTAATGGTAAGTCATCATATGCCTTTTGAATAGTTTATATTAAAATAGATGAGAAGCATTTATAAAAAACAAATATTAAGTGGATGCCAAACATGAAAGTCATACAAACTTTCACATTCCAATAAACATAGAATCCACCCTTATTTCATTAAACGTGTACCAATCCTCTTGGCATATAATAGAGCACGTTGTCGTAAATTCAAATGGATGCACCAACAATTACAAATGAAGCAATAGTTCAACGCACCACTCGTTCCAACACATTCACACGCTTATTCGCAAATCCAGTCTCCAGGCACAGGTCTACCACTCTTTCTTAGTAGGTTACCCACAATAGGAGTTACTTTTTCACTCCCACCTTGTACTTTATGTTCCTGGATGTATTTTTGAGTCCCATTGACCTACTTTTGTGATCATTTGTCAAATATTAATAAAAATATCTTATCTTATCTTCTCTATGCCTAGAGACCATTTTCAAAATGGTCTCCTTCATAGAGTCCGAACTCTTGCTATTCACCCTTGAGGAGGGCTCAATACCCCTATCTTTCTCTTTGCTCGTCAGAGTCCCTCGTCTCTGCTAGCTCATCTGAACGAGTTTAGTGTTGGTTTTCAGAGACCTTCAAGTTAGTTCAGTCAGTGGCCATCTCTCATGACCACCTTCCCCCTTTCAATTATTCTCTAGACATGTCGAGCCACCTCTTGCCTTCTAAGTAGAACATAAACAAGGTTATCAGTGAGAACATTTAGAGATAGTATATTCAAGCCACTTGGACTTCACCTCCAAAGAGTCTCGACCCTAAGATGACTTTCTACCAAGAGCACTTCATGCAACTACAAGATGACCTCATTGTTCGACCCACATATACATGCATGCACTAGATGCATGCCCTCAAGATCCCCCTCAACTAGTTCAAAGTGGGTTCGCATTTGCTCCAGGTCAAAACAAATCATCATCTTCCTTGTCCAGACAAGATCTATAAGCTTTACTACCTACAAGGGACGAAGACAAAGAGGATCACCTCATCTTCAAATGCTCAATTTACTATAAGATCCAAGGATGTTCTACTTCCTGTACTAGAATTCAGATGGGTTTCTCTCTACATTCTTTCGGTACCAAGATCAAAGGAGTCTATATTTTTTTATGAGGGAGGTTCTTGGTTTCAGATAGTAGACCCTGCACGATCCTCCCCATCAAAACTCTTTTAGGAGGATCCCTTTCTTCTTTCATGTTATCCAGTGTTCTTAGATCCAGAAGCGACAGCCAAAGAAGTACCTGTAGATCAGATAGGTACTTCTACATTGGCGGTGCCTAGCATGCGGAGGAGTCCGAGCAACACTCTTTACATATCAGCTTTATTGTTTAAGGGGATTTTATTTAATGACTAAAGTGACTTTTTATAAAGTTGAGTGACCTAAGTGATTTAAGTCATCTCAATGAGAGATTAAATCACAGTCGTTGATCTCAAGAGATCAAGATCAGATCTTGATCGTTGATCGCTTTGAAGATAGGGTTTTAGTCATTAGGAGATTATAAAAGCATATCTAAGGAGAGTGAGAGGCACACAATGAGTTCATAGGAGAAAGAGGGAGTCTTGCTCACGTACTTGTGTCACACATTGTGTGAGGAGGTGAGAGAGTCACATAAACAATGTGAAAGACTCACAGAGAATGTGAGGGTGCGAGAGACACATTGAGCTGAGAGGAAGAGGACGATTTGGCTGAGGAAGAGGGCAAATTTGCAGCTAGAGGAAAGGACAATTTTTCGGGGCCGAAAAAGCTGGCCACTTTTGCTGGGCTGGAACAAATTTATGAATTAACTGTTGTAATTTTTTTCTTCCTCTGAAGCCAATAAAATCCTCTCACTTACTGGTTTCCCCATTGGGATTTTCCCAAGGGCATTCCCCATAAATATTTGTGTTCAAATGTGTGTATTGTTTATGATCCCGTTGTGCATTTTTAATGGTTAAAACTCGACTATAAATTTCCTGCATAGTTTACAAAATTTATGTCAGGAGTAGATTAAATTCTGAGTTGTTAAATTATTGGCATAAAATTTTTGATTGATGGGTTTGAAGAAATTTAACATTATGTAGCTATCAAATCAGTGAGGACCTAGACCTCCTACCACCCCCCCAAACCTCTTGGATGGGGCATCCTTCTTGCAAGAAAATTTTGAGGAGCCCATGTCCAAATACCAACAAACAGTGTAGCTCTAGGAGATCCCATAACCAAAAATAGAGGGAGACACCCTCTATTCGATGTACTAGTGCCCATGCTTCATCAAGCAAACAGTGATTGATTCAATGTTTCTTAATCCCCTCAACCTTGAATGGTAGTCGTGGTAGGGCTCTTTGCATTAGTGCACACCCCAAGATTATGCAATAACACCCCCTCAATCTTAGTTATTCTCCAAATGACCTTATCAAACAATGTATTAGGCCCTTTACAGTGATTGAGGACTCAAAGTAGGAGACTTTCCTCACTTCTCTTCTAGCCTCAGCCTCCAACTCAAGTTCCACCTAACATGCTATCCTTGTTGATGCTCTCACTATTGTACTCATTCCCTTTCACATTAGACCTTTACATCTTTACTTATTGTAGCTAGATTAGATCTAGGAGCTGCTACAACACTCCCACTTTGTATTACACTAGTGGTACTCTTTAGTCCCATTGACCTAGTTTTGTGATCATTTGTTGGACATTAATAAAATTATCTTATCTTGCAATTACACATATTATAAAAATGCCCTACTTATTCAAATATACACAGCTACTGTAAAGGCCCCAAATATGACACAATTCAGCAACTCCTGGCAACTGAAAAACGATAGCATACTGTTATCAAGCAAAAGAGAAATCCTTGATCATGACATGATCACAATATCTAAGATACTAAAGAAGATAGACCGATCAATCATTTCATTTTTGCAAAGAGTAATAAACCTACACTATTTGTCCCCAACTATGCTCTTGCGACCACTATGGGCTTTCTTGACCTCTAGGGCTATTTGTCCCCAACTATGCACTTGTGACCACTGCGGGCTTACCTGACCTCTGGTTAACAATCAAAAAGGGGATACTTAGTGATTAGTCTAATAGGAAAATCCAGAAGTTATTAATGTTCATTTGGACAATACATTGAACTTGTGTGTGAAGTCAGGGGGATATTCGTTAATTGTTGAGATTTGGGTGCCTTGGAAAGTGGTCCCCTTGTGTTTATGGGCTTTCTTGACCTCTGGGGCTATTTGTCCCCAACTATGCACTTGTGACCACTGCGGGCTTGCCTGGCCTCTGGTTAACAATCAAAAAGGGGATACTTAGTCATTAGTCTAATAGGAAAATCCAAAAGTTATTATTGTTCATTTGGACAATACATTGAACTTGTGTGTGAAGTCAGGGGGATATTCTTTAATTGTTGAGATTTGGGTACCTTGGAAAGTGGTCCCCTTGTGTTTGTGAGTCAAGGGGAGACTATTACCCTTAATACTTTACTTTATGTTCTAATTTCACTTTGACTTGGGAGATTTAAGTCAGAAGTGAAATATGTCACTTAAATCATATAGTGACAATTAATTCACTTTGTGGGTGAATTAATAGACATAAAGCAAACTAAAGAAACTTGAGAAAGTGGGTTTTCTAAGTGAGATTTTTGAGATTAAATCCTACCCATTGATTAGACATGGATAGATTGAATCTAGGCCATTGGTCTTTTAGGTAAAGGAGGCTAAAGGAGGCAAAAGGGTAAGGATGAGATTCATTCTTCACTTGAGAGAATTGACTAAAGAGAGGAAGAGAGGAGAAGAGGTTTTTATGGAGAAAAGGCAAAGAGAAGGAGGGTGCATCAAGAGAGTTTGAGCTCCAAGCTTGCAGAGGGTGCATTGTTCTTGGTATAGGGGTGCATCTTTGGAGGACCCACACTTGGAGCTATTGGGCACACTATTGGAATAGGGCACAAGTGTTGAAGAGGAGGTAGGGCACACCTAACAGAAAAGGGGGCGCAGTCATCTATTACTTCAGCCAAGGCTTCAAGGGAAGCTCATAAGAGGTGCCATTACCCAAGCTAGCAGGAAACAAATGTGAAGGGTGCAAATCCCAAGAAGGGGGGCGCACTTCAAGGAAGAAACCCATGCCAAACTTGTGAGAGGTTGGCAAGTGAATCATGTTGCTTTCTGCATGTATTTGTTGTACTGTTTTTGCTTGCAGATCTTCATAATAAAACTACTCCAAACTAATTTTCCCCATGGGAGTTTTTCCAAGGTCACGTTGACCAAAAACTTATGTGTTCATTTGTCATGTTTGCTTAGCATTTCAGTGGTACATTGTTAAATATCCTAAGAGGGTATTTGATGTTTTGAGTTATATGCATGTGCTAATATTTATGGCAGACTAAACCATACATTTAACCCATGCAAGAGAGGTCTCAAATGGGCATCAAATCACATGACTAAAGTCAGTTTTTCTAGGGGAGAATTATGAGACTGTGTGACTGTCCTAAAATAGTCCTATAGCAACCTGTGAGAAAGTCTTGAGTTGATTGTTTTGGACAACAAGTTAACTATCCAAAAACAATGAAACAAAACAGTTTGAAACACCTTGAAAATAGTGCCCAATGGCATGTCAAAGACAGACCTATGTTGGCAGCCTTTGGTGCCTCAAAAATCTTCGCTAATGAGATTTGTTCTCTCCTTGTTGGACCTTCAGCATTGCTCTTTGTACCAAGGTTACCAGAACTGAACCGGTCATTGAATCGGTCGACCCCAAAAACCAGAACCGGAAAAAACCCGGATCAAAAAACTGGTCACTAAAAATACATAAAATATTCAAATTTTTTAAAAACAAATACATATTCATGTGAATCCAAACCATTATACGCAAATTTTCAAAGTTTTTCATATATATTCATGTGCATCCATATGAATCCGATTCCAGAATCTAAATTCCAAACCATTATACACAAATTTGCAAAGTTTCTCATATATATTCATGTGCATCCATGTGAATCCAAACCATTATACACAAATTTGCAAAGTTTCTCATATATATATAACAAGTAATAGTGTATTAAACCAAAATAGCACTAAGAGTAAGTGCACTCCATGAGTCCATAGTCATATCAATATGAATAGACGAATCAAAATACATCATCAAAAAGGCTCTAAATGGCCAAAAATAACTCGAAAGTAGATACTAGAGTCAGAGACTACACAATCTAATAATTTGAATCTGCATACTGAAAGGAAGACTCAGAGGACTCTGAGTCTGACTTAGAGTCATCATCTACATTCTCAACAACATGAGTAGACTGAACAGGAGGATTATGAGCCTGGCTTGATTCCCCTGGTCTAGAAGGCAAAGATACAGGTGCAGCATCGGTGCACACATTCTCCTGATGTGGCTCGGGATCCAAATCCATCCAAGAAAGGTCTTCATGTTCAAAAGTTGTTGGCTGAGTCTCCACACCCCAATCTAATGAGGGATCAACATCATCCAAGAATATGTTGCTAGATTCAGGGGTCTTGTTCATCAATTGGTTCCGCCTCAACGTAAGGTTATACTGAACAAAGACCATATCATTCAACCATTTTTTCTCTAAACGGTTTCTCTTCTTGGTGTGTATACGCTCAAAAACACTCCAGTTGTGTTCACACCCAGAAGCACTGCATGTATGGTTCAATATACGAACTACAAATTTCTGCAATTCATGGCACTGGCTACCAAATTGTTGCCACCAATAAGCTACATGTAAAGACAAAAGAGATTTAGCAAAGGATTTTGAAAGTTTGATTTAATTTTTGCCATGAATAATATAATTGACACTTTGAAAGACTTTACAATTATGTACCTGGTGGATCTCTTGCTCTACTTCGAACAACGATAGCCATGCCAAAGGTACCAATAATCTCGTTGAAATGCAAGAGTTTGTTGTGTATCTCATCTTGTTTGTTGGAATCAGGGACCATGCGCTCAATGCATTTGTATAATCCTTCTTTTACCTCCCCATCTGCTTCAAAATCTTTTGTGTAATGGTGCCTTTCAAAAGGTTAAAACTTAAGAGTCAATGAGTTTGAACTTCGAAACATTAGCTAAAGTTTAAACATTTGCCAATTAAAATTTAATAATATCTCATAAAAACTTTGAAATTACTTACTACATACCTGGGATTCAAGTAATATCCTATAGCATGTAAAGGCCGATGGAGTTGTTTATTCCATCTTTCATCAATGATTCTCCACAAAGGAAGATACTTTTTCCTTTTACCCTGATATGCTTCCTTTATTGCCTCCATGGCCTCATAAACAAAACCCATGGTTGGTTTATCACCATCCACCATTCTCAAGACTTTCACAAGAGGTGCACTAAATAGCACTATCTCCT
>JZKD02S0012803.1:35082-54448 GCA_000966675.3 Picea glauca
CATCAATCAATTGGCAATGAAGCCATGCTGGATCCTTCTTTTCTTTAGGAGCCATGGAAACAAATAAAAATCTGCAAATAAAAACCCTATGTGTTTTTAATTGCTAGATAGTAGAACCTAGGAGAAAACAAAAATACTTTTTTTGGAGGAAAAAACAACAATTTTAAGGGGAGTAAGTGCATAGTTCACATACCTTGAAAACAAGCTCCAAATCTGCCCAAGAAATAAGCTCCAAATCTGTCCAAGAAATATGCTCCAAAACAGCTCCAAATATGCTTCCAAATTCGGCAAAATAAATCTCCAAATCAGCGTCAAGAAAAGAGCCAAAATAACTCTCCAAATGAGCCCAACAATCACCTCTCCAAAGCAGCCTAGCAACCTCTCTAACTCAACCCTGCAATCACCTCTCTAAACTCAAGAAAAACCCTTAGCTCAAAAACTCAAGAGAAGCCAAATGAGTAGTGTGAGTAAAAGAGAGGGGGTGGGGTTGGCTTTATAGCTTCATTACGGGCTCTAGACAATTCTAGAAGCTTCCCATGCATGCCCCTAACCCTCACTTTTAAAAAAAATTAATTTTCCCCTCACTTTTCCCGCCACTGTCATCATTGGCAAAAAAAATCGGTTCCGTACGGAACCGGTCAAAAGTGGTTTTGATGAGCGGTTCGGACCGGTCTAGGATCGGAACCGGTTGGACCGGCCAGTTTTACCGGTTCTGGTAACATTGCTTTGTACCCAAATTGAGGAATAATATCTAAAGGGCCAAACTTTTAGCTTAGATTTCCTTTCTTGCAATCACATGCACATACTGGCACAAATAAACTCAATAACTTAAGCAATTCACCTTAACAATAACACTGTCAAGAGCACTACAAGACATCTTTCATTCCAGCAACATTTATCTCATTATTTGCGCTGATATATTTTACTTTCAATCTTTACTTTGAGAGCATTTTACTTCAAGCACTTGCAATTTCAATATTTCCATTTATCTTGAAGTAACTCATGATTAAATGTATTTCATTTACTTATGTTATCAATTAACGTATCTTTTTATGGTGAATGAATTATATATGTTGCTAGACTAGATTGTTATCTTGCTCTTGCTTTGAATAAACTCGTAGATTTCTTTTTTGTACTTATCTTACTTAGCCCTAGTTATTTTTTAGGGACCCCCCTCGCTTCGCTGGGAGTTGGCCTAGACAAAAGAGTTGAATGTTGAGTGACAATATCTCAACTCGAGGCTTTCCCCCAAGGACACACCCAGTGGATTGAAGATTTCCTCAACGTGACCTGAGGTGTGTATAAGGTGGCAACAACACCTAAGTAATTTAAAACATGAAGTGTGTGCTCCAAGTATGATGGAAGTGAAGAATTACACCAGCAAATTAACAGAGAAAATATATTGAACAATAATACACACCCAGCTAAAACTTTTGCATCACCAAAACATACATTTATACATGAGAGGAGATGTCTTGGGAAGATAGCATCTCCTATAATGTCTCAACAATCACTCCTCAATTCACTCAACAATCTCTCCACAAATCTGTCAAGCATATTTCTCTAACTCTAATTAGACCTTGTAGTTATAACAAATAACAATACTTAATCTAGAACGTATAAATGAATCATTATTCCAACATTTCTCCCCCATAATGATCATTTGGAAATATTCCAAGATCATCTTTGAATTTGTAGAACTTTTCCTTTGATAGTGCTTTGGTGAATATCTCTGCTACCTAATCTTCTGATCTGTAATACATAATCTCGATCACACCTTGTTGAACCAAATCTCGAACAAAATGATACAGAATATCAATATGCTTGGTCTTCTTATGAAAAAATGGATTCATGGTCATTTGAATGGCATTTTGATTATCACATATCAACTGAGTGGGTTGTCCCTATTGCTCATGTAGATCCTCCAGAATTCTTCTTAACCACATTAGCCTTCACATGTTGTTGTCGATGCGGCTTTATACTTTACTTCTACTGTGGAGAGAGAAACTGTAGGTTGTTTTTTAATACTCCAAGCAATTGTTGTTGAACCCAGGCTAAATGAATAGCCTGTAGTTGATTTCATGTCATACATGCAGTCTGCCCAATTTGAATCTGTATAACCAATCAACCTAAAATCTTCTATAGATCTATATACTAAACCATAGCCAATTGTACCACGCAAATATCTCAAAATCTTCTTAGCTGCTTTCCAATGCAATTCCTTGGGTTCTACCATAAATCTAGATACCATATTAACTGCAAAAGATATATCTGGTCGAGTTGTAGTTAAGTAGATCAAACTTCCAACCAATTGATGATACAAAGTAACATCAATTGATTTACAGTCATCATGTCCGTATAACTTCAGCCTGACTTGCAAAGGAGTTGTTGGCTTGCAACTCAATATTATGAACTTCTTCAGAATGTCCCAAGTATACTTGGCTTGTGACATGAAAATATTATCTTCCTTCTACCAAACTTCAATACCCAAGAAATAATGCAACTCACCAAGATCTGTCATCTCAAACTCAGCGATCATATGTGACTTAAACTTTTGAAATTGTTTAGCATTGTTCCGTGTAGATCAAATCATCAACATATAGTGCAACTATCAGAATGTCCTATCCTGACTGAAAAATATAGAGATTGGGCTCAAATAAACCTTTAACTAAGCCATGATCCTAAAAATACTTATCAATTTTGGAATACCATGCTCTTGGTGATTATTTGAGACCATACAAGGCCTTCTTCAATTTGTAACACAATTTTCTTTACCATGAACTTCAAAACCTTATAGTTGTTCAACATAAATTTCTTCATCCACATAACCATTCAAGAAAGTTGATTTAACATCCATCTGATAAATTGTCCATTTATATTGTGCAACCAATGCAAGTACCATCCTGATTGTATCCAACTTTGCCACTGGGGAAAATGTCTCAGTATAATCAATTCCCTTCTTTTGTGCATATAACCTTTTGCAACTAAACGAGCCTTATACTTATCAATTGTACCATATGGTTTAACTTAGTTTTATAAACCCATTTATTACCAATTACATGTTTTCCTTTGGGTAAACTAACCAAGTCCCATTTATCATTCCTCACCAAGACATTAAATTTTGCTTCCATAGCTTCATTCCATTCTTTCTTTCTTGATGCTTCTACATAATTTTGTGGTTAATCCATCTTCATTACTTGTGCCATAAGTGAATAATTCATAAGACAACTTATTATCACCTTCTTTGTTTAAGGATCAAACAACATGTAACTTCTTGTTTCAATACTATATCCAATAAAAATGCACTTAACACTTTTATCATCCAATTTGTTCCTCTTTTCCTTGGGAACATGTGCATATGCAGTGCAACCAAAAACTTTGATATGTGCAACACTTGATTTATATCCTGACCATGCTTTTTCTCCAATCAAATTCAATATCACTCTCGTAAGACATCTATTGAGAGTATAAAATGTAGTGTGCACTGCTTCGGCCCAAAACTCATTTCCAAGAGACTTAGTTTTCAACATGATCCAAGCCATTTCAACTATTGTCCTGTTTTTCCTTTCCACAACTCCACTATGTTGAGGAGAGTAGGAATTGGTAAACTCTAGATTTATTCCATTCTTCCTGCAATAATTCAAAAATTCATTTGACCTGTATTCTCCCCCATTATCTATTAGTAGGGTGAGAATTTTCAAACCACTTTGTTTTTCAACTAATGCCTTCAACTCAAGAAAATGAAAAAACACTTAAGATTTCTCTTGGAAAAGAATACACCCAAGTCTTCCTGGAACAATCGTCAATGAAAATGAGAAAATAATGTGTCTTTCCAAAAGACACAGTCTCCATTGGACCACACAAATCTAAATGTACTAGTGATAGATGCTCTCTAGCCTTCAATGTTCTATTTGATAAACGTTCCCTCTGTTGTTTCCCAAAAATACACCCTTCACATAATTCATAATCACTCTTGATATAAGGAAGACCATTCACCATGTTATGCTTCCCTAAATGCCAAAGCCTACTAGTCATTTCTTTTGTAACATTTAAACTGTGTGAGTTACTTGAATCAAATCAAAGCTTGAAGATTCTGTCTTCGGTCATTTCTCCTCTTGCTACTACTATAGTTTTAATCAGCGTATCCATGATCAAGTACTCTTTATTATCAAACACTAACTTGTAATTTTTCTCCATCATCTAACCTACAGAAAGTAGGTTCTTCTTCAACGTTGGTGTCAACAATGTGTCCTCAATAAACTTCTTTCCATGCAATGTTGGAATTGCAACTGTGCCTTTCCCTGTAACTTCAAAAACTCTATCATTACCAAATATAACTTTACCAAAATAATTTTCATTTATTCTAGTAAACAACTCCTCTGGAGATGTCATATGAGTTGAATAACCCGAAAATATATACCAAGCTTCGTTTTCTTCATTATGTGCCATAAAACTTGAGAGGAATAACTTCTCATTCCTTGTTTCTTCAACAACTGTATTGGTACCTTTATGTTCCATATCTCGCAATTTTGCAAAACAATCTTTTTCAAAATGACCAAATTTATGACAATAATAACATTGTGGTCCTTGTCTTTCTCAAGATCCATCTTTGCCTCTTCCTCTTCCATGAGATCCTTCTCTGCTTCTTCCTCTGCCTCTTGAAGTGGATGCATTTCCTTGATAATTTTGTGACTGTTGCGGATGCCTATGTTGATTATGGTTCTGATATTGACCCATGTTTCTTCCTCTTCCTCTATGCCTTGTGGAAAAAGCATGTTCTATTTCCTCTGTTGGATTACTTTCTTCAACGGTTATCAAAAAGCCACTCAACTCATCAATTTTCATTGTGTTTAAACCTTTGGAGACCATAATACTTGAGGTGACCATCGGAAACTTGGGTAGAACGCTTCTTAAAATCTTCTCAATTAGTCTTCTTTTGGGAACATCTTCACCTAATCACCTCATCTAATTAACAAGATCTTGCATTTTTGTGATGTAATCATGAATGGATTCATTACTTAGCATATTTTCATTTTCAAATTTTTGGCTTAATGTTTGCAATTTAGCTACAACCACACCTTCATATGTGTTCTGTAAGATATCCCATCCTTGATTTGATGATTCTACAACACTGATTCTTGGAAATATAGATTCTTCAAATGCACTCCCTATAAGAGAAAGAGCTTCATTATCTTTCTTTATAAGTTCCGTTAAAGATTTCTTGTCACCGCCACTCAAGGCTTTGAATTCGTCAACAAAAGGCATAGCATATCCATCAATTACAAGTTCCCATAAATCCTTAGTAATAAATATGGGTTGCATAAGTTTGCTCCAATAAAAATAATTTGTGCCAAGAAGTTTAGGCAACACAATATTGCTTGTCGCCATCGGAGAATAAGAGAGATAAAGAAAATATGGAAAATCAACACAATGTGTCCCACTTCACTCGGGACAAGAGCAATCGTCTCAAAAGACGGGACTCAACCACCACCAAAGAAATGATCTTTTAATTAATTTGAAGAGTACAAAAAAGGAGCGCAACACTTGTACAATGCTAATCAAACTTTTTTAGTCAATCCTCTTACAAAATGTATGTAACCCTCTTTACAAAAAATTTGTGCCTAAAGATTTTTTAATAAATAAGAGATTTAAAATAATATATTTTACACTTTGTATCAATTACTACTTTCTCAAGCACTAAAGCACTAATGCTCTCTCGAGCTCCTTTACATGCCTTATTAATGAATTAATGGTAAGTCATCATATGCCTCTTGCCTTTTGAATAGTTTATATTAAAATAGATGAGAAGCGTTTATTAAAAACAAATATTAAGTGGATGCCAAACATGAAAGTCACACAAACTTTCACATTCCAATAAACATAGAATCCACCCTTATTTCATTAAACACGTACCAATCCTCTTGGCATATAATAGAGCACGTTGTCGTAAATTCAAATGGATGCACCAACAATTACAAATGAAGCAACAAGTCGACGCACCAGTCGTTCCAACACATTCACACGCTTATTCGCAAATCCAGGCTCGAGGCACAGGTCTACCACTCTTTCTTAGCAGGTTACCCACACTAGGAGTTGCTTTTGCACTTTACCTTGTAATTTATGTTCCTGGATGTATTTTTGAGTCCCATTGACCTACTTTTGTGATCATTTGTCAAATATTAATAAAAATATCTTATCTTATCTTCTCTATGCCTAGAGACCATTTTCAAACTGGTTTCCTTCATAGAGTCTGAACTCTTGCTATTCACCCTTGAGGAGGGCTCAATACCCCTATCTTGCTCTTTGCTCCTCAGAGTCCCTCGTCTCTGCTAGCCCATATGAACGAGTTTAGTGTTGGTTTTCAGAGACCTTCAAGTTAGTTCAGTCAGTGGCCATCTCTCATGACCACCTTCACCCTTTCAATTATTCTCTAGACATGTCGAGCCACCTCCTGCCTTCTAAGTATAACATAAACAAGGTTATCAGTGAGGACATTTAGAGATAGTATATTCAGGCCACTTGGACTTCACCTCCAAAGGGTTTCGACCCTAAGATGACTTTCTACCAAGCACACTTCATGCAACTACAAGATGACCTCATTGTTCGACCCACATATACATGCATGCACTAGATGCATGCCCTCAAGATCCCCCTCAACAAGTTCAAAGTAGGTTCGCATTTGCTCCAGGTCGAAACAAATAATCATCTTCCTTGTCCAGACAAGATCTATAAGCTTTACTACCTACAAGGGAAGAAGACAAAGGATCACCTCATCTTCAAATGCTCAATTTACTATAAGATCCAAGGATGTTCTACTCTCTGTACTAGGATTCAGATGGGTTTCTTTCTACATTCTTTCGGTAACAAGATCAAAGGAGTCTATCTTTTTTTATAAGGGAGGTTCTTGGTTTTAGATAGTAGACCTTGCACAATCCTCCCCATCCAAACTCTTTTAGGAGGATCACTTTCTTCTTTCATGTTATCCAGTGTTCTCAGATCCAGAAGCGACAACCAACGATTCAAACTTTTGTGTTAGCTTTTGGGATAGATCGGACAGGTACTTCTGCATTGGTGGTGCCTAGCATGCGGAGGAGTCCGACCAACACTCTCTAGATATCAGCTTTATTGTTTAAGGGGATTTTATTTAATGACTAAAGTGACTTTTTATAAAGTTGAGTGACCTAAGTGATTCAAGTCATCTCAATGAGAGATTAAATCACAGTCGTTGATCTCATGAGATCAAGATCAGATCTTGATCGTTGATCACTTTGAAGATAGGGTTTTAGTCATTAGGAGATTATAAAAGCAGATCTAAGGAGAGTGAGAGGCACACAATGAGTGCATATAGGAGCAAGAGGGAGTCTTGCTCATGTACTTGTGTCACACATTGTGTGAGGAGGTGAGAGAGTCACATAAACAATGTGAAAGACTCACAGAAAATGTGAGGGTGTGAGAGACACATTGAGCTAAGAGGAAGAGGACGATTTGGCTAAGGAAGAGGGCGAATTTGCAGCTGGAGGAAAGGCCAATTTTTCGGGGCCGAAAAAGCTGGCCACTTTTGCTGGGCTGTAACAAATTTCTGAATTAGCTGCTGTAATTTTTCTTCCTCTTAAGCCAATAAAATCCTCTCACTTACTGGTTTCCCCTTTGGGATTTTTCCAAGGGCATTCCCCATAAATATTTGTGTTCAAATGTGTGTGTTGTTTATGATCCCGCTGTGCATTTTTAATGGTTAAAACTCGACTATAAATTTTCTGCATAGTTTACAAAATTTATATCAGGAGTAGATTAAACTCTGAGTTGTTAAATTATTGGCATAAAATTTTTGATTGATGGGTTTGAAGAAATTTAACATTATGTAGCTATCAAATCAGTGAGGACCTAGACCTCCTACCACCCCCCCAAACCTCTTGGATGGGGCATCCTTCTTGCAAGAAAATTTTGAGGAGCCCATGTCCAAATACCAACAAACAGTGTAGCTCTAGGAGATCCCATAACCAAAAATAGAGGGAGACACCCTCTTTTCGATGTACTAGTGCCCATGCTTCATCAAGCAAACAGTGATTGATTCAAAGTTTCTTAATCCCCTCAGCCTTGAATGGTAGGCGTGGTAGGGCTCTTTGCATTAGTGCACACCCCAAGATTATGCAATAACACCCCCTCAATCCTAGTTATTCTCCAAATGACCTTATCAAACAATGTATTAGGCCCTTTACAGTGATTGAGGACTCAAAGTAGGAGACTTTCCTCACTTCTCTTCTAGCCTCAGCCTCCAACTCAAGTTCCACCTAACATGCTCTCCTTGTTGATGCTCTCACTATTGTACTCATTCCCTTTCACATTAGACCTTTACATCTTTACTTATTGTAGCTAGATTAGATCTAGGAGCTGCTACAGCACTTCCACTTTGTATTACACTAGCGGTACTCTTTAGTCCCATTGACCTAGTTTTGTGGTCATTTGTTGGACATTAATAAAATTATTTTATCTTGCAATTAAACATATTATAAAAATGCCCTACTTATTCAAATATACACAGCTACTGTAAAGGCCCCAAATATGACACAATTCAGCAACTCATGGCAACTGAAAAACGACAGCATATTGTTATCAAGCAAAAGAGAAATCCTTGATCATGACATGATCACAATATCTAAGATACTCCTAAACTACCCTCAATGACAAGAACACTCCCCGGAAATTATTCTCGACAAACGAACTATATTACGAACTGGGAAGTCTTTCGACAACAATATTAGATCAGAGGGCAACACTGACCATATAGAATGTTTGAAACGAACATTTCTGTAATTAGATAGACTTATAAACTCCCAAGGAAGATTTGTTAAGTTATATTAGGTTTGTTTTTCATGTCCTTTGACACCTACTTGATCTATATGACCTCTTCTCTTAGAGTCAAAATTGGAAATTAGATTTAATCGGATATTTAATGAAGAATGTTGAGTTTTTAAGATCTCATTTCTGAAGTTGAACAGCTCATTTATAAAATTAAAAAAGGTTAAAAATAACGGACAAAATTGAAATATGCTCACATTCTATTTTGACGAATAACACACGGACCCTGTTACCATCTAAAATATAAAGAAAGAAACAAAGTAACTATAGACTTACCTTTCCTCTCATTTTATGGCAAGAGATAGGAATGAAGAAAAGATGAGCCTCCTCAGGATTGTCGGTGCGAAACCTGCTCTCCCGAATGTTCTGGAACAAGTAACCCTCGCTCGCATATTTCCCAGTCAGCTTCCTCGGGGTTTGATAAAAAGTTTTCGGATCGCCGTCGGGATAAATGTAAACCTTGAACTTTTGCTCCATTTCAGCATAAGTTCTATTAAAAATCTCGGCCGAGTGAAAAACCGAAATCGCGGATGCTTCACTCTTGGGGACTTCTGAAAAGACCTTTACATATCAAAGTTGTGCGTATGAACGTTCCATTGTGAATTTCAAATACAATAAGCTAAAAAAAATCTGAAAAACTCGATGTGGACATAACAGTGTAGCTGTAATCTTTATAATGTAGAATAATACCTGATGGCGTTGCTCATTGATGAGGGTTTGGGCCGGTGGTGAAGGTAAATGAAGGTGAAATTGCATAGATCTGAAGGAAATAAAGATGTAGGCGATGAGTGACAGGGCTAGAACTGTGACTACCCATCGCTGTGTGGAACACATTGCAGTGGCGTTGGCGTTATTGATGCCCATATTGCTTCACGACTCTGGAGCCGCTTCGGCTATGTAAGCCATAGGGATTCCAATTTCTCTGTGTATCGCTCCTTTTGATGAAAATTTTGAAAGTTCAGTGAGCGAGCAAGGAGTTTATTCAATGAAAGCTCCTTGTGCCATAAAGTGAGCTAGTTTATTTTTTATCATTTTATTTAAAATTAAATAAATAAAATCTTTAATGGACAATGTTTTAAAATAGATGTTTCCCGTGTCTTTTATAAAATATATATATATATATATTTTAAATATTTGTGTTTTGGAACTTTTAAAGATATAAATGTATCTATTTATTAATAATTAAAAAAATTTAAGTTTTTTTAAAGTTAATAAGGATAATATTATTTTTCAATAATAATAATAATCTATTTTTAAGGTCACGGCTAAGCCACATCAGATTGGTGTATGAGACCCTCTTGTTTGTGGGACAAGGGACCCCCTCTACCCAGCAATTTGACTGGTAAAGTCTACGGAGGTATACATACCCTACCCCCCTTTGGATTTGAACTTGTGACCTCTTAGGAGGAAACACATGTTCTTAACCATTAGTATTAAAAAAATTCTTTATTTTCATTTGATAAGAAGTTTGGATTGGATATTAATTGGGTCTAGCTTGAGAGGTTATGAAATGGAGTGGTGTTATCTTCCTCGGCCAAGTGTTATTCCCTTAAGTTATATGTTATAATGGTTTTGAGCCCTATTATTGATATGGCTTTGTGTCCTAAAAAATTTAGGGTTTACCCTAGATATTGTTACTCCCTAGCTTAGGGTAACTAAGGAGATGATGTCTCGAGGCCCGCAGGTAACATACATGGAGTGTCGAGAGCTAGATTGACTAGCAGAACCCACATTTAGCAGATAGAGCCCCTCCTCTCCACCACACATCGTCACTCATTGTCAACAACATAGCAATGTTTGCCACACTAGCTTGGTCCACAGAGCACAGCAGGTCTTACTTCATGAGGTAACAAGTCTAGTGTCATGGTAAGTGTCACTTTAATATTGGAAGCATTTGAGCATGTTGCAAAGGGACCTCTCTTGATTATGGAACGTTTGCTTGGAAAATATACCTTTTGCCTTATTTCACCTTGGTTGTTGACATGGTATCCTAGTAAGTTGGTCACCATCGGGAAAAGGGTTGCTAATAAGGGGTCTCCTAGAAGGGTCATCGTACCATTCTCGTTCATACTTACCACTTTCCACACTTCCCTTTGTTTCCTCATCTTTTGGGTCTTTGGGTTCATTGACCCCAAAAAGGGCTTGTACCCCATTTCATGGGAAGAAGGGGTTGAAGGCCCAGAGGTGTTGTAGCTAGCACTGTAAAAGTCAAAATCCATAATTTATCCTTCTAGATGCTCGCCCTAAGGTCCTGAGAGCCATAAAACACTTCTCCATAAAAATGAAGGACCTTTAAAAAAAAAAGTGCCTTGCTTGATGGGGGAATGCAATGCGATGTCCTTTAATTTCCAATGCATATGACACTCAATGTGTTCTAACTTCAAGTGGCATCGCGCTGCTCTTTTTCTTTCCATTGTACATAACACTCAATGTTCGGACCATAAAAAATGAAAGGCAAATAAAGGGCTTGGAAAAATTTTGTATTGCAAATGAAGGGATGTAGTGCACCCTCCACAAAGGCACCCATAAATGAGACAATGTGAGCCCTTGATATGTCAAGAACCTATTCCCAAAAGTACTACCCCAATCCACCTCATACTCTATACATGGTCTAGAGAGGGTCTTCTTGGGAAACTTTCCTTAACTTTGGGATTGGCCTACCCAACAAGGCACCATGACACCCCTCCCATACCTAAATTTGGCAAAGTTTATAAGGTCTTTGAGCATTTGTTTAATTTGAAAAGGGCGGACTTAATGCACTTTTTTGGGTTGTCCTTTTATTAAATGTGGCTTACTTGGCATGATTCATATGACTTGTGGACCCTTGGAGGGTGTATTTTCTTGTCTTTGCAGGACCTTGCCCAGTGAAAGTTATTCATGGAGGGACTAAGCCACTTGGACCTTCACAGGGGCCTAAAATCCCACTAGATGGATGTTGTGCCCCACACATTGGAGGCCTAAGATGATGAACGTTGTACCTTGGATGATGTATCTAGCACATGAACGAGGCTCTGGAACATGAAGAGAAGGGGACGTCACCCTCCTATGCCCAAACACTCCTCTTGGGTAGCATGAAGTCACACTTTTGAGGGGACGTTTAGCACATTTGGTGCACTTGGTAGTGTTTTTTTTCTTTTTCATAAGAAAAAAAACTTTTATATTCATATGATAATATACATGTTGTAGACTTTCATGTCAAGCCTCTATAGGCTTTCTTTAGGATCCATACAGCCTATACATATTTTCTACTTCAAAACAGACCCTTAAAGGCTTTTTCAAAAAACTTCTACATCCTGTTCAAACTGACCAAAAACATATACAACCCTACAAGTCCAAAAAAGAGAAAACTCCTTTAGATACGAAACTCCATTGCTTCGATTTATATTCCTTCAAAGAACTCATAAAAACCTAAGGCTCCTTTCTGCAGCAGCAAAGCTTCCTTTGAGAGTTCAACTGCCTTTGTATTAAGTTCCCTCGGAATGTGCTAGAAGGATAGCCATTCAAAATCTTTGAAAGTAAACTTGATGTCTCTGAGTAATGAGGTCAACCTGGGGTTTTGAATATTATTGTTACACCACGCCCAATCGATCACCAACTTGGAGTCACCAAAAATTTGAAGTTTTGAGAAGTTTTTTTCCTTTGCAGTTTCCAGGAGGGTCCATACTGATATAATTTTTGCTCTGTTATTTGTTTCGCCCCCCTGTGCATATCTAATGTGAATAAAATGATTGTGACTAATAAAAAGAACCACCCCCACTCTATATGAAGGAGGGTGTCCTTGGCTGGCCCCGTCGAAGTATCCCCAAGGGACGATGTAATCAATGGGAGGAGGGATTACTATTTGAGACTTACTTTCCCTTAATTTTTCCTTGAACTCTTCTTCCTAACTAAGCGAGATTGTCGCAGAGACCTCTGGAGGAACATGCTTATTTTTAAAAACAACGTTGTTTCGAGCGCACCAATTGTTCAAGATCATGATACCTGGGGGACCTACGTACAAGGATATTGATATGTCTTGGATCCAAGATCTGAAACAGTCTTCTACGGAGCCCTGGTTCCAATTGGCCTTAGATTTTAGTTGTTCTTTTATTAACTGCGCAACCTTTCCTGCATAGGGGCAGGAGACAAAAAGATGAGTAATATTTTCTTGAGTTTCTTTGCACAGAGGACATTTGTTGGGTCCACACCATCATCTTCTAAGGCAATTATCCCAGGTCAACAATTTGTTGTCAATTGTTATCCATAGTGTTAATTTACATCTAGGAAGAGCTTTGAATTTCCAAAGGGGATTCCACCACCATTTTGGAGGTGTCACAAAGTTATCTTCTAACCAGTCTTTGTAGCCCAGTTTGACTGAGTAGGACCCATTTTGTGTATTTTTTGACGATCATAGAGAGTCTTCAGAGTCTCTCTCCAGGGAGATGAAATTTTCACATAAAAGGGAGATGAAGGAGTTTCACTCGTCTCGCATAGCTTCAAGGAGATCAAGAGAATCTGCGTTCTTCCATCCCAGACACACTCAAATCTGGGGATAGCCAGTGTTTATATCACTCAGGAACCGAAGGTTTTTATCCTTGAGTACTTGGAATAGGGGAAGATAAAATTTAAGTTGTTTCCCGCTCCCAACCACGAATCTTCTCCTAGTCTTACCTTTGTCCTGTTTCCGATACACCAGACAATCCAATTTCCAACTAGGGGAAAGGCATCCATAAGAGCTTTCCATACAATTGAACCTTTGGAAGATTTTGTAGGCTCTCGAAACCATTCAGAAACAGAAAGGTTGGGGAAATATTTGGAGTTCATAACTCTTACCCAAAGAGAGTTCCCGAGGGTTAGTCTCCAAAGATTCCTTCCCACTAGGGATCGAGAAAAAAGACGAGTGTTCTTTAATCCCCATCCGCCCATTTCTTTAACGGCAACGATTGATTTCCAATTGGCAAGATGAGTACCTCCAGGAGAGATTTGTCCCGCCCATAAAAAGTGAAATCTTGTACGATGAATATGATCTAAGAATCCTTTAGGAATTGCAGCTATAAAGTTCCAATATACAGGAATTCCTTCTAATATTGTTTTAATTAACACTAGTCTTTCTCCTCTAGAAAGGAGTATATTGACCCAAATGGATATTCATGCCTCAACTTTTCTGATTAACCAACTCCAGTCTTCTTTCCTATAATTGTTTGGTTTTAAGTTGAAGCCCAGGTACTTGAGTCCTTCAGAGAGAGGTTTCCTTTGGGCTTGAAAGGTGTTGGAAAAGGACGACTCTTTCTCTTTCGCACAATGATTAAGAATTAAACAGGATTTTTCCATATTTACTTTCATTCCTGTAGCGCTGCAATAGAGGTTTAAAATAATTTTAAAGGAATTCAAATTCCTCTGAGAACCAAATAAACTGCAAAAGTTGTCATCTATGAATAACGAATGTGTTACTGATTCGGATTCAAAGACTTCAATTCCTTCCAGGATGCCATTGGACCTGGCCTCCTTTATTAGTTTGCTTAGGGCTTTTGTGACAATCAAGAACAGAAAGGGAGAAAGGGGACATCCCTGACGGAGTCCTCTGGGTGCTTTGAAGAAATGGGACAGAGCTCTGTTGATAAGGATGGAAAAGGAGGTGCTTTGAATGCACCCCATTATCCAATTGATGACTATCAAGCTCATGCCCATTTGGATAAGGACTAGACGCAAAAAAGTCCAGTTTACTCGTTCATAAGCTTTGGAGAGATCCAATTTAAGGATGGATGCCTTAACATTTTTTTTTTTGACAGAGTGGAGTACTTCTTGAGCGATGGCAACCGCGTCATGGATTTGTCTATTATGTAGAAAACCAAACTGTTCTTCTCCTATGAAAGCACTAAGAATCGGTCTAAGTCTTTTAGAGATAATCTTAGAAATTAATTTATAGATAACATTGCAGCATGAAATCGGTCTATAATCCTAAAAGGAGGAAGGACACACATTTTTAGGGATAAGGCATGGGAACATGACAATTAGAGGTCCGTGAATTATTCCTTCCTTTTGATATTCTCTTACCACCAGCAGAAGATCATTTTTCAGGTGGTCATAGAACGCCTTATAGAATTCCATTGTAGCACCATCTGGGCCTAGGCTTTTTCCATTTTTCAAGGAAAACAACGCCTCTCTCTGTTCTGATTATGTAACCTCTTCCTCCAAGGATGAATTCATATCTTCATAAAACATAGTGGGAAATTTACCTACTACCTCCATAATTTCTTATATGGGGCAACCAGGGGGGGCTGAGAAAATATTATTGAAGAAGTTTACACCAAAATTTGACTTGTCCTCAAAGGACACAACCACATTTCCTTCTTCATCTTTGATTTCCCATATTGTGTTGAGGTTTCTTCGATAGTTCGCAAACTGATGAAAAAACTCGGTGTTATTGTCTCATGCTTTTATCCAGAGAGCCCTGCTCTTAGTGCGCCATTCTTGTTCTTCTGTCTTTAGCCACGCTGCTCGTTTTTCCTCCAATTCTCTTAGTTCAATTAACTTTGCACTAGAGAGGGGGTTGTCCTCTAGCTTCCTAAGGGCCTCGACGAGACTTTCTTCAGTGTCCCGAATGAATAGATGCCTCTTGGAATTCCAGAGAGGAAGCCATTTTTTAATGGTGCTTTTCAAAATCTTAAGATTAGAGGAAAATTGTGTCATGAGAGAAACATGATTTAGAGGGGATAGCTTGACCCAAGTAGAGAGAACCAGATTCTTGAAATCTTCTTCCATCAGCCAGGACTAGCAAAATTGAAGAGGGAAAGGAGGGGACTCAAAACCCAAAGACCAATGTAACGAAATTGGGTGGTGGTCCGAAATTCCTCCCACCTCTACCCCTATTCTAAAATTTGAGCCTAGATTCAGGAGAGCTTCATAAACTAAGAAGCGATCCAATATTTTTGCAACCTCCTCATCCCCATTTTTGAAATTTCTCCAAGCGGGGGAGAGCTTCACAGGTTCAATATCCACTAGTCTGGAATTTTCTAAAAGAAACAGGAAAAAACCACTTTGTTTGTCTTCCCTTGGGTGCACTCCCCAAATGTCCAGTAGGGAAAGGGTGAAATTCAGATCCCCCTGCCACCAATAGAGGGTCACAAAATACGCTTGCAAAAATCAAGTCCTCCCTGAAGGAGGTCCTATCAAAGTAGGGACCATGAATATTGACCATGGAGAAGGTTAAAGCATTGTTATTATGTTTTAATTTGACTGAAATTGTAGAGCGGACGACAGAGGAGGACAAGGCTTGAAAATTAGGGTTCCATTCGGAGAGCAAACCTCCCAATAATCCAGCAGTGTCAATTGTACTGAAAGACCAATTCCTAAGCCAAGGACTGAAAATTTCTCTAGCTTTGTCGCCGGAACACATTGTCTCTTCGATCATGATTGTTTCTAGATTTAGTCTTAGGATCATTCTTTTGAGGTATAACTTCTTTGGGGCACCCCCAACCCCTCTCACGTTGAAGGAAAGAAAGATCATTTTACCCTCGACGAAAGGGATTTCCCTGCTCTAGGAGCCCTTGTGATGGTCTCTTGGGTTCCTTTAGGAATTTTCGCAGTGACTCTTTCTTTTGCTTTCGAGAGATGGGATTTCTCGCCAACTTGAGCGTGGGGAGGAGGGTCGAGGGAAGAACCTCCAAAAGAAGGGTTGGTCTCTCGAGCTTTGGATCTCAAGGAATATCTATTGACTGTGGGAGAAATGGAGACGTATGGGGAAGGGGGAAGGGGATTAGCGGGGAGGGAAGCCGTAGGAGGGGGCAAGGAGGAAACCTTGGGGGGGGAGGGAGGAGTGGTAATGTGAAAGGGTTTTTCCTTGAGCTAGGGGGAGGGGGAAGGCTCTCCCAAAGGTTCCTTTTCCAAAACTGACAGGACAACGAAAGAAACCGGGGAAGGAACATTTGAAGGAGGAACTTCAAGAAAGGATGAGGACTTGGGGGTAGGGGGGAATCAGAGGGAGAGGGGATAGAGGACAGAGGAAAATTCATCCCCGTATCATTAAGAAGAGAACTTGGCAGAGAAAGGGATGGAAAACCATACATGAATCAGAATATATTTTAACCACATCACCCAAAGCTCGGCTAGAGAGGACCACTTTGTCATTATCCAAAGGAATTTCTTCATTTTTGCCTTCGACCAAGAAGACCTCAATCACGTTCCACTTTTTAATTATGGATTTGGATTGTCATTTTCTGGAAAGAGGTTGCTAAAGTGACAAGTCTGGTGCACTAAGAGCGGATGTGACTGATTTCATGGCATCCATAGCACCTGAAGAGTAGTCTTTAGTAGTCTACCTTATGGTGCCAAGTAATTCCAACATAGACTAGATCGATACTACCCATTGAACCTTCTCTGACATCAACTTTGATCATGATCCAGGCCCACCTGCGGTCTTTTTTTGAATCCCAATTAGGTTCAAACTTGGAAAGAACCTAGTTTGTTACCAATAGCCTCCAACGCTTCCCTAGACCAGAAATTCAAAGGCAAGCTGGGTAAAATCACCCACACCTTCATAACCGCCATGGATTCCTTAAGGGGGTCAAAATCCACTGACCAGGGTTTAAGGGTAAGACCAGACAGGCTCTAGGCCTAATTTCGCTTTTGTATCTCCTCACAATCATCTGCCAAAAGGAAAATGAAGGAAATCCAGTTTCTAGACAGGAGATGAACTTTCGAGAAATATCCAATCAAGGGTTTCAACAGGTTATTCATCCAGCCTGTGAGGGCTTTTTCTCCTAGAGATTTATCGTTGTTTCTTCCAACTAGAGTGTTTTATGTTAGTTGAGGGACTTCGCTTAATGGAATGTCGTCTCCGACTACCATCCTCACATAACCCCTCCGTTCCTTGATACACCTTGTTGGTTTTTTTGGGACGAACCAGTCTAGATTCGATGCAGGGGCTGGTCTCCTTTGACATTTAACTCTTTCTTTCCTTCCTTATGTGAATCAATAGGAAGATAACCATTTTCCTTGGGTGAAGACGACAAAAGTTCGAGAGAATGCTTTGATGGCGTGTATGGAGAAGAAGGTCAAGAACCTGAGGGGACGACATTAAAAGGACCAGAGCTAGCATGCTCAAGAATTGGGCTTCCATTGACTTGCAGTGAATGCAAAATCATGCAGGGAGCCTGTTGAGGAAAAGGTATAAAGAACCTTACTCAAGCATTTTCATATCTTGCCTGGCTAGGAAAAGATAGTTGGGAATGTCACCTGGGGTTTATAGCCTCAAAACTTTCACTCAATCCACAAGTATCAATTACAGAGAATCAAGGTTGATTTTATGATTTATATTTGTAACAATGTAAAAATAAAAATTTAAACAAAGCTAGGTGAATGTATACAGATTTTTACATTGAAGTGAACATGGAGACAAAAGCAAAAGGAAGAACCAAGTCATGAAAACACATGTATGAGACAGAACAATAATCTGATTTTATTTCATTATGAGATACAAAACTATATTTCTGTTTTACAAACCCCTACGAGGGTATGGACCAAAGTCAAATTTAGAAGTCTCTTATGGGAACCATAAAAAAAGACTCTGATGGTGAAATAAAACTAAAATTAATGATCTAGATCAGCTTGCCACAAAATGTTGTCACTTGGCTCTACAATATATTTTTTATTAACCATGAAAATTAATTCATAAACAAACAAGAATACACAAACTATCAAGGATAAATCAAACACCTTTAAAACAATTGGTTGAAATGTATGATTTAGTTTTGAAACATGTTGCCTTCAATAAGACCATGTTGTCATGAAGAGGATTAGGCTTTCAAGTAAACTCATAAATGAATGAAAACTTAAGCTATCTCACTAACTAGAGAGCAAACCTTAATGTTGTAGTTCCTCTTCTATTCTCCTCCCCGTCTCTTCATTTGATTGAGTTTTTATTCTCTCTCAATAAGTTATGGTAGTTGAACTACCTTTCTTTGGTTAAGTGAAATTAACTTAACTAATCAGTTTGAGCAAATAAATAATAATAACATATAAATAAGGGTCTTTAAATAATAACTAAATAGGTGGGACCCCTTGTGACTCCCAATTATTTCCTTTTATAATTATCTGACATAACAAATGTTCAAACCATTTAATTCAAAATTATCTCTTTGTAACTCTCGCTTNATATATATATATATATATATATATATATATATATATATATATATATGCTCAAATGATTAATACCAACATAATGTAATATAATCATGTCCCCAAAAAACATTATATCCAAGCTGTCCAATAAAAAATGCTCAGATGAATGTTGTTGTAAAAAACAATGTCAAATAAAAAATATTGTCTTCAACATATAAAACAACCTCAATCATCAAAATCCACATTTATTATATGAGGCATTAGGTCTCTTTTCATTGTTGTCTCCTGCTGAAGAAAAAAAAACTCATCCTGAAGAAAATATTCAATGAATCATGAAAAATTCTTAATAATCCATACATGAAACTCCACTTAAATAAATCAAGAGTTGGCTCTATTATTTACTACAAGA
>JZKD02S0012803.1:62527-76396 GCA_000966675.3 Picea glauca
CCCCTAGAGGAATCGTTAAACCCTAGTTCATCTTGGATTCCAAACTAGATGATTTGGAAGGATTGTTGTTGGGTTTTATAAGGATTTAACTCTCAACAAAAACCTCTTCCTCGTCTTTGGTTAGTTTTCCTTCCAAGGAGGAGACTCCATTCACCCAATAACAAGGCATTAATCTTTACATTGGAGATTGTTAATTGTTGCATTGATAAACATGAAAATTGAGGGTTTGAAATTGATTAAGTTGGATTTGAATTATGCATGCTTTAGACTCTCCTCTACATCAAGGGCGTCTTTTTTGGTCAAGTGAATAGTCTGTTGTAATAAACTTTAAGCTACAACCATTAGGATTGCAACAAACACCCTTTCTCATATAGTTTCTCTACTTTTCTACCATTGAAATTTGCTTCTAAGTTGTGATAATTAATCTATTGATAAAGGGCTATTGTTTGGACGATTTACTTGTTGATTTTAGTGGTTAGAATTTGCTATTGTAGCAAAAGTTTGATATAGCCATAGGGTTGTCATAATTATTTGTTGATAACACTCTTTTACAACCTTCTTTTGACATCAAAATCTCGGTTTAAGCATTGGAAAATTGTTTACTAATTGTATGTTTTCTTGTCCAATATCATATATTGATTTTGATGGTCTAATTTGTAGCTCTTATATTTCTCTTGTTGTTGATATATCACTATTATATGCTGCAATTTTGGGACAACAAGGCTTCTTGTTTATTTCCCTCTTGTCTTGGGGCTTATTTCATCATATATTGTCTTGGTTTAGGTTGTCTAACATTTGTTTTGCAAGTACTATCAATTGGCAGCGTTTTTCTTGACCTATACTCATCCTCCATCAAGCCTCAAGATTATTTAAATGTGACCTATAGGGGTGGTTTTGTTAGGGACCTAACCCCCCCAACCCCTCACGTAGTAGAATAATATATTTTCCATGTAATAAAGGCCAATATTAATAAGGCCTAGTAGTAAGGAAGAATAAGTCAAATGTAAGAAGACCTAATAGAAGCTTCTGCTTCTAGAAGATCTTCCTCTAGAATGTTCTTTTGGTAGATAGATTTAGTATAAATAGGAGTTGAGGGCATGAGAAGTTTTTATGTTGAGAATTATTGTAATAGAGCGTTGCTTTGTTGGAGGTTTCCCCCTCGAAGAGACAAATGAACATTGTTTCCTATAAATAAAGGTATCATTATGGTGTTGTGGTTTCATCTATTGTGTTGTTCCGTTGTTATTCTCTACAATATTTTTTTTTTCGACTATTATAATATATCTGGTACCTCATAAGTGGTATCAGAGCACTTTCCTTGGTAGTAAATTGTGGGTTATTTTTTTTTAGGTAGAGACGTATTCTTACATCTTAAAGCTACAGAGATATGTCGTTCAACGCATAAATCTGTGGTTGGGGAAGCATACACATAGGAAATACAAGTGGTACTTAAGCGCACATTGTTGGCCACCCTTGTAACCCTTGTCGGTACCCCTTCAAGTGGTAGCACATCAGGAAACACCTGTATATGGATTCACCTAGATATCCTGAAGCCCTTTGTAGATCAACCAATCGACCGCCTAACTGCTATAGTGCCACCGAGAAAAGCACTCAGGAATATACTCTCTAGTACATGGGTGTTATAGGATAATCCTCCTGTGGACAAGCAGATTTCCTCTTGGATACTAGACCCCTATGACCAAGACAAAAAAGTGATATTATGGACATTGAATTTCCTTTCCATGAAGCTAAACTATCAAAGAAGAAGAAGGAAGAATGGTAAATACCTTTTTACTGACGTTTGTCCTCACTCGATCCAGGCTGATCTTGATCTCCAAGTTCTTCAGAAGGTACTGTAATACAATGAGCAATAACAACAATACTTCCTACACTACCATGATTAGCTTCATAATGGATCCATGAAAGAAACAAGTTCATGAAACGTACACAAACTTTAAAGGAAACTATTAATGAGAACAAAGTGGTGCTTACAACCATGGATGTAGGTGCAAGAACTTCACCAAGCTCCCTTTGTCTAGACCCTTGCTCAAATAATCCACACACAGAATGTTGATGCTTCAATGATATCTCCCTTATGAGATCATAAATTAAATGATTCACAATGTCTCCATCTCTGTCAATACTACTCATGAGATCATAAGTTTGGTATCTCCAATCTCTCTATCCCCATACCTTCTTATGAGATCATAAGTTAGGTATAATTCTCAATCTCCATATGTGTTTTCACCATGAGGAGGTCTCCTTATATAAGCTTTGAGAGGATGAACCACTTGAGATATCTTTGGGATAAGTTGAGGATTCCTCTCCTTCAGTTGTGGATCTTCCTTAAGATCATGGCTTGACCTTAGATTTGAATCCAACCAACTTCAGAGATTGAGGGGATTCTTCCCTGATTTATCTCAACAAACCAAAACTCGCTCAGAAAGGGTAGCACTCCCCAAAAAGGGTGCACAGAGTGTTGCAACACTCCCCCAAAGAATGCTAGGGAGCGTCAACACTCCCTGATAGTGTTTAAGGGAGCATTGCCTTCAAAAAATGATTTTTGAGTGGTTTTCTTCATGGAAAATGCTTTGAACTCCTCATCAGATGATTTCTCTTCCTTAAACCAGTCTTTGAAGGTGTCTTAAATGTCCCTATGATGTCATTAGAGACACGACATAGGATATATGGCAGTATGATGTTTGCGACACTTGCGACACTAGTCATGACGACAATAGGTCATCATTAAAGTGAGTAATTTTGATGTGTAACAGATTGCCCCCCAAAGTGTGAAGTTAGAAGACAGAAACTGATGACTGAAGTACTTTGTAGACTTTTTCAAGCAAGGGTACGGACGCAGAGAACCTGATAGAAGTTGCACACAACCATCAAACAAATATTATGACATGTTTCAAACCCAAGGTAGGCATACCTATGCTTGAGTGATAAAGACTTTCAAGGTATGGCCACCATAAAATACACTGCAGATCCATAATTATATTGACAAAAAGGTATAGCCATTGATGATACAATGTGGATCTATACTCCTATGACCTGAACTGATCGTAGCCATGAAGAATACACAGTGGATCTACAAGACGACAAGACATAGCCACAGACCAATACAAAGTGGATCTATGTGACAATATATGTGTCAATGTTCAAAAGAAACTTTGTCACAACCTGGGCAAAGTACATATCAGAGTGATCACTCAACCCAGGGTCTTCTTACCGATCCCAATGTAGTACAAATCTAACCATGTGGATAGATGTCCTGATGTTGAACATGAAAGAAACCACTTGATTACTGGTCAATGAGGTAAATCGTTACCAAGTGCGAGGGAAATCACCATTGATGTCAATGATTCACAAGGTACTCTAGTACATTCCAACAAATGTGAATGGATGAGTTGAAGTCGAACATCCGTGGAATCATCCGATCAAAGGTCAATGATGTAAACCCACTGTCGGACATGAGGAGGCCTACCATTGAGGCATGCAGGTCCCAAGGTACTAACTGGTTTCTAAGTCTAGTTCCTGGATAAGGTGTTGAGGTCGACAGGAGCAAACTCGTCGAAGGAGGGCCTTGATGTATCCCCCATCAATGACACAAAATGGACACAAAGATGTAAATTGGTGGATCAAATGAACATGGACTGACACGGGTATTGAAACATGATATTTATTATGGTTGACTCTCGAGGCAAATACTTCGCTTGAACACTGAGGCACAACAACAAAAACATGACATGGACCAAAACTTGATAATGCAGTGGATACTGTGACTTTCGTCAGGTGACCCAAAGGAGTAAATAAACTCATAGGATTGGTTCAGTGTAGAGGTTTAGTAGATTAAAATGCGTGCAATGATAAAATGTCGTGTTCAAGGGCGACTGTAAGAGTTACTGGTAATGTTCTAAAAAACTGCTTGGCTTGTTTCCTTCAATTTTTCCCCCATCCAGATAGATGAGTACCTCTTTTTAATTTAATGAGCTCGAGGAGGGTAACACATGCTCGATATAACTCGCCTTCATTAACTCTCTCTTCCTTTGTTTAACGAACTGGAAGAAGTAAGGGTTTGGTCCCATATGGTCCCTTCAATGTATGATTGTTTAACGAGTCGAGAGAAGGTAAACTCGGTGGTTTTTCATATTTAGAGAGTCTAAAAATGACTTAAATATGACTCCAGTGTTGTCATTTTTCGTAATGTTAGTCTCGCGAGGCCAAAAAAGAGATAAATTATCACTTGAAAGATGCCCTTTGAAACCTTTTAACGAGTGGGAAAGGAAGCAAGATCACTCGACAATCTTTTCATGTTTAGAGAGTCTGAAAAGAGCTTAAAGACGACTCCAGGGGGTTCCTTTTTCATGTCCATACGAGTCCGAAAAAGTGATAAAAGTATACTCGGTTACATTCTCATGTTTTTACGAGCGCGAGAAAGAACAAAGACTAAGCTCAGTACTCTTCCCCCAACTTGAAAGCTAGTGGCTTAACTCCAGAATGATCATTGAAGGTTGGAGACATGCCCCCCAAGCTTCAATTCATTTACCAACTTTGAGGTTGTCACCAATTTATGTACTAGATGGAGAAAAAGGATATAGGTGGATGAAATGAAGGTTCAAATACAATACCTAACGAAAGACTTGACTCGACATCTACGAGATCTAGTGAAAGACTCGACCTGACAGGAGAGGTAATTGTTTCATTTTTTAATGAGCTTGACACAAGAAAAGAACTATGCTCAAGGCTCCAGGTTCAATCCCCATATTTTTGTTTCATCTTTTACCGATCTTACTACGAAGAGGAAAACTGTTCTCAAGGCCTCTATTTCATTTTTTAACGAGCTTGCCACAGAGAAGCAAAACTATGCTCACGACTTCTGTTTCATTTTTTAACGAGCTTGCCACAGAGAAGCAAAACTATGCTCGTGACTTCTATTTCATTTTTTAACGATCTTGCCATAGAGAAGAAAAAGTATTCTCGTGACCTCTTCTTGATCATGGCTTCCAAGAGGATGATGCTCTAGAAGGACACCATGTCAAGGGACAAAACTCGGTCATGGCTTCCAAGAGATCTTCATTGGATGGAAGAAGAATGCTCTGGAAGGAACACATGTCCAAGGTCTCGTCATGGGTAAGGAGATCAAGCTCGAATAGCCCTACCGAAGAGATCACCATGTCAACTACCAGATCTAAGTCATCGGAAGTTGAATTCATGGGAGATAACGCCACATAATTGACATGTGGCAGGGACGATACTGTCTGCATATAAGACCCTGTTAGGGAGGTCATTGGGTTGATGGTCAAGTCAAGGCCAACAAATGAAAGTTGATCAATAGTCACCATTCTTCCATCATACGAGAAAGATATCACATGAAAAAGAGTGGACACAATAGCTTTCATGGCATAGACATAATCTCGCATAAGGAGTAAATCGAAATCCAAGGGGTCCTGGACTACCATAACGTCAATAAAGATAGTTTTCCCTCCCAAAGTTATGGGAAACTGAAGAAGGATCCCTAAAGGGTGACTGGTTCTTCTGTTAAAAGTGAACAGAGTCTGGGTAACTGGTACAAGTTGAGGATAACCCAATATTGCCAAGCAACAGAGGATAAAATACTAACGAATGAAATTTCATCTATCAGTGCATGAGGAATGTCCCAACCACAAACCTCTACTATAATCTTGAAAGGAATTTGAGAGGGAAGACAATGTCTAGTTAGCACACTCCAATTAAAAAGGATGGCCTCATTACTTGGAGGGGTTTTCGTAGGAAAAGGAGGAATGCCCCCCAACATGGTAGATTCGGTATCAACGAGAAAAACGTGGGCAGTATCAGGTTTACTCTCTAGAGGGAGAGTAGGATCGATTGATAATGACATCAAATTGACCACTTGAGTTTCTTTCTCCAAGGGGAGAATGGGGTTGATAGGTGGAAACAGACCAACCACCTTGGCACTCTTCAAAGGAAAAGTGGGATTAATCGATGATGTAACCGAAGCAACCACTTTGGCACTCTTCAGATGAAGGGTGGGACTGACCAAGGAAGGGACTGTATCAGTCACTTTTTCACTCCTCAAAGGAGGAGTGGGATTGACCGATGAAGTAACCGGAGCAACCACTTTGGCACTCCTCAATGGAGGAGTGGGATCGACCAATGGTGGAACCAGATCGACCACTTTGGTTTCACTTTTCAGATGAAAAGTGGGGTTGATCGATGACGGAACTGGATCAACTACTTGGGTTAGTGGTTCAACTAAGGATGAAACTAGATTGACCACCTGATCAACCGGACTGACCGGGGATGGAACTGAATTGACTAGTCTATCAACTAACAATGGGTTGGGGGAATCTTACGATAACCTTTTGGAAGTTGAAGCTTTTCGAAAAGAGAATAATCCTCATCCATACGAGGATAAAGGTGAGAATAATGATCACCTTCACATAACATACAAGGAAATTTGATAGTTGTCTTCTTTTTACCAACCTTAATGCCACTAGTTGACGGGGCATCATCAACATGTTCAACAAGGGCTGATGACGTTGAGGACCACACTTCTAAGATCTTGGGAATACCAGGGCAATCCCTCAAAAAGTGGTGACCCTTGCAAAGACTGCAAGGGAATTTGGGTTTCATATTCTTCGTTTTAATCTTATCGACCTCATCAACACTCCCAGTACTATAAACAATAGTTGGTTGCTTGGATCCAACATTTGATGTAGTTGGAGGCTTGGTCCTTTTCTGGTTCTTCTTCTTCTCTTTTCGTTTCTTCTTCTTATTACCAACTTGGATACTTGCTTTAAAGCTTTCACTAGGCGAAGAAGGAGAAATGGAAGGAGACATGACAGGTGAAGAAGGAGAAAGGTCGACATGGGGTTGATGTGTGGGTGGTGTGCTTACATATGAAGCACATACATTCAAGATCACCAGAGTGGACAACAACCATACTGGTAACCCAATTGTGAGACTTGGAAGTCTCAAAGTAGCGATGTAAGGAGGACCAACATTTCCATAAGAAGGAAAAAAAAAGGGTTCCCCTGGCAAAGGGGTTCCTTCATTTGTCATTCCGGGAACTAACGCCATAAAAATAATTATCCAACCTAGACCCTGCAAGGGAGAACAAACAACACACGCTAAAAATATACTAAGAAAGCAAGAAAAAAAAATATTCTCACAATAAGCACACTAGTTGGTGATGAAATCCAACGTCCTGGGAACAAAGTAAGAAGGGGTTGAGATAGAGCGGGTAGAAAAGTTACATTGATGACTTGCTTAACGGACTTACACCCTGGTGCAATCTCCCACACATAATCGTGGGTATACCCTCCAAGGAGACTGAGTGAGTCTGGCCAACGTCGATTCCAAGTACCATGAATACTTGCCCCTCCATAGTCACCTTGTGTAAAAACCCTAAAGAGATAGGCCACTAAGGTTACCAACTACAACAATGATGCATGGGGAAACAATCGACAGTCCGATCCACACGCAAGGGCAGGGTATCTAACCCGAAATCAACTTGAAAGGCTTCCACTCATCAATGTGGGTATACCTTCAAGAGACCCCCATAATACGTACAATCTGTACACCAAGACCAACAAAGCAGGGTGAGTAACTCTGCTAGTCTCAATGTGACCTCAGGTTTGACCCTTTTGTGAGAAGGGCTTCCTAGGAAAAAATGTAGCAATTGGATTTCACCGCTCCCTAACACAAGATCCTATGTTTTTTTCAAGCTTTGGAAAGTTATCTTTCACACCTATTCCAAATCCCTATAACTAATCTAATGTAGGTTTGCTACCAGAAAATGTAAAAATGTCTAATCAATTTTTAGTTTAGTACTTGATTTTTAAGGATGTTGTTACTCAAAAGGAAAATGGCGTGGACAACATGGTGTTTTGACCAACTCAAAAGTTATGCAAAGAGATGAATATGAAATCTTTTCATTTCTATGAAAGCTATGCTACGAGAAGGAGAAAACATTCATCATTTCAGATGCACAATGTCCCACAATGTCAAAAAACATGCAATTCCGCTACTTCCAATGCAACCTAGTTTCATGACCCAAAAGCAAGAATGCAGTCAAAACAATGAGAACTGAAAGGAAACAAGTAGAAGCGTGTTCTAATAAGAACTCAATCAAGGATTTTACCACCAACAAGCATTAAAAGAGTACAATAAAATGCGAAGAAGAATCCAAGAAATGATAGGGAGAAAGAGAAACCACTCAAAATTGTCCCGACAAAAACGCAGCTAGAAAAGGAAATTTCACATTTCTGAAAGAGGTTTCAAGATCCAATCAAGACAAAAGAGAGTGACAAGCATCAAAAACCATCAAAAACCAACCCACACAACTCCACAAACCAACCACAGACTCTGGGTAAAGATCTTTGCAAAATAGGCTGCAAAACGCTGAGCAAAAGAAGGCAAAAACTCTCAAAAAAGAGACTAGCGCTCCCCTAGAAGGGTGCACAGAGTGTTGCAATTCCCCCTAAAACACTATAGGGTAGCGCTAGTTCTCTGGTATGGCCTACAGGGGGGCGTTGATCTTCCCAGAAACTTAGAAAAAGAGCCAAAAACCATGCAAAAACTCACCCAGAATGCATGAAAATTGGTGAAAATTCAAGTGAAGGTAGGAGAAGGATAATGGACAATAAACAACCAGGAATTGCTTGGGAGAAAGACCTCAAATATCAAATGGAATGGTGCAAAAGATATTTGAATTTCCTTACAACAACTTTCAGTCAATCAGATAAGTGAGAAAGCAGTAGATCGACTCCAAATCTCAGGGAAGAAGAGTGACTCAATGCAAGGAAATATATGTCAAAAATCCAAACAAAACATCATTAATCCTTAGAAATCAAATAATTGGAGGCTAAAACAAGGACACACTAAGATAGCATAAACCCTAAGTAGATGAATCAACAAAAAAAAGACTTAGAAAAACTACTCCCAAGAAGATTTTTGTAGAAAAAGGGGCAACGCTCTAGTGTCAAGGGTACCAGAGCGTTGCAATGCTCTGTGGGAGCTTACAAGGGAGTGCCAATGCCCTGGTGGTAAAGGCAGGGGAGCACTGGCCTCTTAGAACTCAAAATTTTTCCCAAAAAAAAAAAAATCCTCAGGAAAAATGAAAAAATTCAATGTGTAAGATGAATCCAAGAGCCAACAACACATCTAAGGATTAGAGACACATCATGGAGAAGGTTAAAGAATGAGAAAAGTCTGAAACAAGACCTAGGAAAGGAAACAAAAATCAAAGTTCTTCCCCAATGGAGTCACCAATTTCCATTATAGGATAATCCTCCTGCGGACAAGCGGATTTCCTCTTGGATACTAGACCCCTATGACCAAGACAGAAAAGTGCTATTATGGACACTGACTTTCCTTTCCATGAAGCTAAACTATCAAAGAAGAATAAGGAAAAATGGTAAATACCTTTTTAACGACGTTTGTCCTCGCTCGATCCAGGCTGATCTTGATCTCCAAGTTCTTCAGAAGGTCCTGTAATACAATGAGCAATAACAAAGATACTTCTTACACTACCATGATTAGCTTCATAATGGATCTATGAAAGAAACAAGTTCATGAAACATACAAACTTTAAAGGAAACAAGCTAAGCATAGATTTATATTAATGAGAACAAAGTTGTGCTTACAACCATGGATGTAGGTGCAACAGCTTCACCAAGCTCCCTTTGTCCATACCCTTGCTCAAATAATCCACACACAAAATGTTGATGCTTCAATGATATCTCCCTTATGAGATCATAAGTTAGATGCTTCACAATGTCTCCATATTGTAATACCACTTACGAGATCATAAGTTTGGTATCTCCAATCTCTCTATCCCCATACCTTCTTATGAGATCATAAGTTAGGTATAATTCTCAATCTCCATATGTGCTTTCACCATGAGGAGGCCTCCTTATAAAAGCTTTGAGAGGCCCAACCACTTGAGAAATCTTTGGGATAAGTTGAGGATTCCTCTCCTTTAGTTGTGGATCTTCCCTAAGATCATGGCTTGACCTCAGATTTGAATCCAACCAACTTCAGAGATTGAGGGGATTCTTCCCTGATTTATCTCAACAAACCAAAACTCACTCAGAAAGGGTAGTGCTCCCCCAAAAGGGTGCACAGAGCGTTGCAACGCTCCCCCAAAGAAGGCTAGGGAGCGTCGATGCTCCCTGACAGTGTACAGGGGAGAACTGCCTTCAAAAAATGATTTTTGAGTGGTTTTCTTCATGGAAAATGATTTGTACTCCTCATCAGATGATTTCTCTTCCTTAAACCAGTCTTTGAAGGTGTCTTAAGTGTCCCTGTGATGTCGTTAGAGACACGACATAGGCAAGATGGCAGTATGATGTTTGCAACACTTAAGTCCAATAATGTGACACTCGTGATACTAGTCATGACAACAATAGGTCATCATTAAAGTGAGTAATTTTGATGTGTAACAATGGGTAGTCGGGTAGTACAACTAAGGGCACGATCTAGCATCCTTAGTTGGTGTCATGAGATATTGGGCTAAGTACTATTGTTGGACCTCGCACATATATTAGAGAGTTATATCATAGGGCAAACCCTTATCTATAGAAACCCTAAATACCCCAACCCTTGGGGCAGAAACATAAACAAAACAGATAAGATCTATTGTCGTGCAATTGCGCCTCCTGCATTCAGGTTGCGAAATTCCTACACATTTCTCCCTGTTAAGCATTTCACCATTTCGTTACTGTAATATTATTTAGAATGGAGTATAACTCTGCAGGAGTAAAAAAAAGAAGGTTTGGATCTTGCTGGCACCATTATTTGAGACCAATCCCATTGCATTCCTCTCTTTGCCATGATTGCAGTCATACCTATCACTTTTCATTAAAGTTTGTTTTTCCGTGGACCCAACCCCTTCCCGACACCCTTATTGGGCATCTATCCCATTGACTTCCTCTCTTTTCACTGATTGTAGTAGTACCAATCACTAGTAACTCATTTCCGTGTGGTCCCATTTTCCCCCTGTCCCACCCCCATGGCTCACACTCGCAGCCAAGATTGGGAACAACGTCTCACCACCTTGGACAAAGCTCATGACCAAACCCGTAGTGATATCTCTTCCATTATGTCCAGTATTGGTAACATCAACTCTCGGCTTGCTCCGCTCGAATCACTTCCCACATCCATCAGTCAATTGACCGACATCTTTCAACAATGCTAGGACATAGTGAATACTTTGACTGCCTTAGTTAAGCCCATCCCAGATCCTTTCTCTTCTTCCACACATTATAACCCTGAACGTCCTAAATCCTCCAAGTCCACCTCTTTTCCTCCCAACCACTTTCTGTGGGACCCGCGTCCCCCTCGCGTGGAGGTGAACATATTTGATGGCTCGGATCCCACAAGTTGGGTCACTCAAATGGAACTTTATTTCTCTTTGTACGACATTACTGATGACTTGGCCAAACTACGGTATAGTGTTCTCCATCTAGATATGGAATGTTCGCAATGGTGGAAATGGAGAAAAAATGCTCGCCAAGGGTATGTGGCTTGGACACATTTTTTTGTAGAACTTTATGAACGCTTTGACATTGACACCAACCATTTAGGTCCTCTGACAAAGTTGAAACAATATGGTACAGTGGAAGATTTTATAGCTGCTTTTTCAACAACTAGCTTTCTACACAGAGGGAATGTCTAATGCTTTTTTCCGAGAATGCTTTATCAGTGGCCTCAAGGATGAGATTCGTTCCCATGTCCTCATGGCTCACCCTCAAAGTTGGGTGGAAGCTACTAAAAGAGCTAAGGAAGCACAACAAGTTATCCTTTCTCAATCAGAAAACCCTCCTTTATTCCTCGCCCTAAACCAATCACTCCCACTCTTCCTTCCACTCCACTAAAGATCCATAAATTGACCCAAGCATAAATGGTTGAGCGCTAACTCAAGGGCCTTTGTTATAATTTCAATGAAAAATATTTTCCTAGGCACAAGTGTAAGGAACAAAATTTTTTTATGGCTATCTCCGAGGATGTTTCTGAAGAAGATATTGAGGCTCCCCCTATGGCCGAGTCACCTAAACCGACTGGCAGGACTCCACCTACCAACCCTCTAGAAGTCGAACTCGCCATTTCCCTGAATGCTCTCATAGGCTTCTTTTCTCCCCAAACCCTCAAGCTAATTGGTTACATTAAGCATCAGAAGGTCATCATCCTTGTTGATAGTGGAAGCACCCATAATTTTATTCATCGCTCCATTTCCCAAGAAACTAATTGTTATATCCGAGAAGTCAACAACTTTCAAATCATGATTTCCAATGCGGGTCCATGAAATGTGGGGGGCGTTGTGAAAATGTGCGTCTCCAAATTGGTCAGTACCACATGAAATCTCATATGTTTGCTATCGACATGGGTGGTTGTGACATTGTGTTGGGTGTCAAATGGATAAGAACTTTGGGTCCCATTCTCATGGATTTTAATGAATTAACCATGCAATTCAACCAAGAGGGCGAACAATATAAGTTCCAAGGAATCACAATGGGTTCCCCCGAGATCATCAATTCCCATCGCATGGAAAATCTCCTCAAAAAAGGTCATTCCAGCATTATTTCACAAATCCATTCCATTCACACCACTGAGACACCCTCTGTGTCGCCTGACCTCCAATCCATCCTCTCCAAACATCAAGTTGTTTTTTCCACTCCCTAGGGAATTCCTCCTTCCCGTGGTATTCATGATCATTCCATTCCCCTCATCCTTAGAAGCCTTCATCTCAATGTTCATCCCTATCGTCATCCCTTTGCCCAGAAAAATGAAATTGAGAAAATTGTTCAAGAATTTCTCATTGTGAGCGTTATCTGTCCTAGTACAAGCCCTTATTCTTCTCTTGTGGTCATGGTACTTAAGAAAGAAGGCTCTTGGTGCATGTGTCTTGGCTTCCAAGCCCTCAACAAACTCACCATCAAAGACAAATTTCCAATTCCTGTCATTGATGATCTCTTGGATGAACTAAGTGGTGCCCAGTTCTTTACTAAATTTGATCTTCGTTCTGGATACCACCAGATACGTATGAAAGAGGTAGACATTCCTGAGACTGCATTTCAAACTCATGAGGGCCATTATGAGTTCTTGGTCATGCCCTTTGGCTTATGTAATGCTCCATCCATTTTCCAAAGCCTCATGAATCATGTCTTTCGTCCTTTTCTCCGTCATTTTGTCTTAGTTTTCTTTGATGATATTCTCATCTATAGTAAAATGTGTACAACCCATCTTGCTCATGTGGATCAAGTTCTTCATATACTCTCTCAAAACCAACTTTTCCTCAAACAATCTAAATGTGCTTTTGGAGCCTCGGAAGTCGAGTACTTGGGTCATATTGTTGGCAAGGCAGGTGTCAGGGTGGATCCTAAGAAGATTGAAGCTATGCAGGATTGGCCTCACCTCAAGACTCTCAAAAGCTTGTGTGGTTTTCTGGGTTTAACAGGCTACTATCGCAAGTTTGTTAAGAATTATGGAAATATTGTGGTGCCCCTCACTTCTCTCCTTAAAAAGAATAATTTCACTTGGACTCTCGTAGATGATCAGGCCTTTCAAGCCTTGAAGGCGACTATTGCACCACTCATGTCCTCGCCCTTCCTAATTTTAGGAAGACCTTTGTCCTAGAATGTGATGCTTCCGGGGGAGGGATTGGAGCAGTCCTTATGCAAGATGGTCGACCCTTGGCCTTTACCAATAAACAACTGTCAGAGTGACATTTGGGCCAATCAATCTATGAAAATGTAAGGTAGCTAGAGAGGTAGTGGGGGCGCCCAGAGGGCCCATAGTGATAATAGTGGAGGTCATTCAATGTAAGGTGGACTAGGTCCACTATATTATTAAATAAGGCCCACT
>JZKD02S0012803.1:95248-135161 GCA_000966675.3 Picea glauca
GTAAAAGGAGGTTTCCCCCTCGAAGAGGCTTATTATCTGAAATTATCTCTTTTTCAAGGCGTTGAGTACTTTTCCTGAGGTTTTTCTATGGTATATTGATGTTTGGTTCTTAACATTCAACATATTTTCAAAATCTTCAACTAGATGACTTCTAGGCACTCCCTTGGACAAGTTGTCAGTCTGATAATCTGGCTTGAGGAATTCCTTGGAGAAGGCAACATTTAAAGTCATGGATTTAAACCATCTCTCCCCAGTGTTAGGAATCCCTGTGGCTGCTGCAATAGAGGCTTCAGACACCTCAAACTCTAGGTCTCCTACCTTCATCTTAAGGCCATCAAAATGTAAGGCAAATTGCATTTCCACTTTAGGATGTCCCCTCTGCATGTTTTGGCAAAAAGAGAGGCAACCCACCTTCCAAAAATGTCCCTAACCATTGGCTCTGCATCAAATAGGTGCATGTCTAAGGGTTCAGTTCTGACCACAGTACCTCTCTTGTGAGATTTTTTCTTCTGAGGTGTCTCCATGGGTCAAGACAAGGGATCAAAGGCTATGGTGCAGTGAATTTTTTTTGGGAGCAAACAAAGGAAGACTTCAATGGGAGAATGACAGTGAACAATGGCTGCTCTTTCCTATGATTCTCCTCTAACTCACCTTGTTTTGATGGTTTTTGAAAGGCAAGAAATGCGATTTTCCCTCCTCTTACTGTCTGTAGATATCAAACTAAAGAATGATAATATAGTGTAAGAAAAACTACTGCAATGGTCTTTGACTACCTGGAAAATAACACTCCAATCCAAAAAGTAGATAGAACAGGGGAAATGTAGCGAGGTTTCAACAACGTTTTTTGGTAGCGTAGTGCGCATATAAGGAATAAGTGTTTGCATGAGCACTCAACACTTAGGAGCAAGAGGAATTAGTGTCTTGATAACTAAAAACCAGGTGATAATGGCTCCAAGTCTGTGATAGGTAAAATATGGATGGAGAGGGATGAAGGAGGGAGCGATTTGTAGAGACGGTCGCTATCGAAACTCATGCAACAACTATCACACGAGTTCGCTATGCAATGGAGTGGGCTCACATAATACTTGGAGGAGTAATGAAAACTTGAGGCTCTACAACTGGTTAAGAAATCACCACAACCACCTTAGCTTCAAAATCCACCTTAGCAGTTGATCCCATAGCACTGTCTGCAACTGGTCTGAACTAGCAGTTTCAACAACATCGAGTTTGAGAACATTCAAATCTTTGAAACTGTTAGCAAACTCATTAAAACCAAACCTTTGAATACATCTTTTAACGAACCATGGTGCTGAAAACAAAGTAGAACATGACCTTAGTGAAATGATGACGAATCATGGAAAGGAATAAAGGACAAGGAGTGCACTACAGAAACTCCTAGTGAGTTGGCAACACTCTTTTTCAAAATGATGATTTGACCACCTTTAATCGGACACAGGGAAAACATGGCAAGGATATAAAGGTATGAGTGAAAAGAGTGAGATGTCAAGTCATGTAAGTCATGGGATGGGTTAGGCTTGGTGTCGAGTCATGAGGTGAGTCAAAACCATAAGCCATAAAATGAACCTAGGCTAAAAATCTATGTGAGGGCCAAAAATGAGCCAACACTCAAGCCTTTATTTGTTCAAGCTAACCTAAGTAAATCACACTAAGAAAATAAAGCAAAATTGAAATCTAAAGGCTTAAAAACTTAAAACTAAGGGCTAAAAAACCCAAGGCAACTTAGTATGGTAACATTGGCTCCACAGGGGATGGCATGCTCCCTGCGGGCTACCAAGAATAAGTAGTTTCGGTGCCTTATCTTAGGGCTATGGTGTCACTTATTCAATCAAAAATAAAACAAAAAATGATATTTACAATGGCATGGAAAACCACTCATGGCTTAAGAAAAATACTTTTTCAGAAAATGCCTATTGATAAGGCCACAAAAAACTTCAGAATCCTCCAAATTCTGCAACTTATAAGTGTTATTTGAAAATACCTCAGAAATTTTGAAGGGACCAATCCACAAGGCCTCAAATTTACCGTGCTTTCCTTTGTCTTGCTTGGGTTGAGCACTAGATCTCCCAGCTGTAAATCTTCTTTTCTTACCTTCTTGTCAAAGGCTTGCTTGATCTTCTGTTGATGGTCCTTTGCTTTTTCCAGTAGCTTCTCCCTAGACTGCTGCACTTCTACCAGCTGTTGTATCCTTCTGATCATATCATCAAGTTCTCCTTGGTAGTCTTGGAATAATTTTTCCATAGGAAAGGCAAGGTGAGAAGGAAAGATAGCCTCAACTCCATACACAAGATGAAATGGAGAGACACCAAGAGACCTCTTTGTTGTCACTCTATCAGCCCACAAAGCAAATTTAAGCTTTGAATCCCATGCTTTCTTGTTGTCTTCTAACAATCTCTTGATGATCTTTATAAGGCTCTTGTTAAAGGACTCTGCCAATCAATTCCCTTGGGGATAGTAAGGGGTATAATGGACCAATGTAATCCCATACTGTTCATAAAACCTGATCAATGGTGCAGCCTTGAAAGATGCAGCATTATCAATAACAATTCTACGCGGACAACCAAATCTCTCCATAATATCCTCAAGAAAACTAATGATTACCTTGTGGGAGGCATTCCTTGTGGGGATGGATTCTATCCACTTGGTAAAGTAATCAGTGGCAGTCAAAATCCACCTATCATGACCACTTGAAGAAGGATGAATTTCCCCAATAAAATCTAGTCCCCACTACTGAAAAGGTCCTGAAGCTACCACGGGCTTCAATGACAAAGACTTGAGTTGTTGCTTTACAGAAAATTTTTGACACTTGACACAAGCTCTAATCTTTGCACAAACATTAGTAAAAAGGCTAGGCCAAAAATACCTAGCTCTGATGATCTTATAGGCTGTGGTTCTCCAGAAGTGATGCCCCCCACATAAACTATCATGAAAATAAGACATAATCTTTTGGGCCTCCTATGGGTCTAGACATCTCAAAATCACTCCTAAAGGATCCTTCCAATACAAGACTTGGTCAATAAGACAATATTTGATTGATTTGAGCTTCAAATCTCTGACCTTGTTTTTCTCCAAGCCATCAGGAGGCTACAACTTCTGTAGAAAATATATAATGTCCTTGTACCAAGTGCATTCTTCCAATGGAGGGATGACTTGAGAACTTTCATCTAACAACTCAACTTGTTGATTTTCTGAGCTAATGTTGATGAAATTAACCCCTAGAGCTTTGCAATTTGATTCAGCCAACAACCTAGATAAACCTTGGCCTTTAACCAATTTGGTGGGCTTTATTTCAAGATCAAATTCAAGAATTTTGGAAATCCGTTTGCTCCTTCTTCCATCTATGCCAGGTTGAATAAGTATCTCTTTCACTGAGGCTGAAGGGACATATGCAACTACTTTTGAATGCAACACATATAATCTGAAAGCCTTGAGGGCTTTGACCAAAGCATAGGCCTACTTTTCCATGATGTCATATTTTATTTCAGCATCCCTCAATGCCCTACTGAAAAAAGGCAATAGGCTTCTCTAAACCTTCTGCAATAAAACAGTTTCTACTGTTTCAAATGAAGCAAAATAAAAAATCAGAAAATCTTTTGAGTAGTTAGGGATGATGAGCACAGGTGCTTCGGTCAAAGCCTTTTTGATATGATCAAAAGAATTTCGAGACTCAGTAGTCCATTTGATTTCATTTCCTCTCCTCAACATGGCTGTAATATACTTTACCAATTCAACAAAATTTGAAACAAACCTTCTCAAAAAAATTATTTTCTACAAGAAAGACTGAACTTCTTTCTTGGATCTAGGGAGAGACAAGGTCTGGATAGCTTCTAATATGCTTGAATCAATTCTTACCCCTTCAGCTGATACAATGTGCCCCAATAATTCCCCCTCCTTCATGGAAAACAACGACTTTTTAGGATTTAGAGAGAGACCAAAATTTCTGCACTTCAAGAAGACCTTTTTCAATTGATGATAATTTTCTTTATCAGATTGTGAGAACACTGTTATGTCATCCAAATAAATGACTACAAAATTGTCCTTCTCCCCAATAAAGGCAATGTCCATGGCTTGCTGAAAGGTCGCTCTTGCGTTCATTAATCTAAAGGGAATTTTAGCGTACATGAATGTACCCCAAGGAGTAGTGAAGGTTGTCTTCTCTCTATATTCAGGCAAGACAAAGATTTGATTGTATCCAGAAAATCCATCAATCATAGACATCCTAGATGCACCTATTACCCTCTGTAATATGTGCTCCATCTTTGGCAAGGGGTAATTATCTTTCTTAGAGCGTCTATTCAAATTTCTAAAATCGACACAAAGTCCGATTTCTCCATTCTCATTTCTCACTGGGACCAAGTTGGCCACCCATTCAAAATATATCAAAGGAATGATAATCTTGGCATCCAAAATCTTTTTTACCTCTTTTTCCATAATAGGGAACAACATAGGATTTATTTGTCTCAACTTCTTCCTAAATGGCTTGGTCTCTTCCTTCAAAGGGATCTTATGTTCAATGATGCTTGTGTCATATGTTCTCAGATCTTCATATGTCTAGGAAAACACATCAACAAACTCTTTTAACAACTCAACATATTCAACCCTTTGTTCCTTTGACAAGTTGCTAGACAACTTGACTTATTTTGGATTCTTCTCTGTACCCACATTACATTCAGTTACATCAATATCATCAGTTGAACCTTTAACGTTTATAGCCACATCATTTTTGTCGAACAATCTCTCCAAAGGAACTAGTCCCTTTGGAATATGGTTACTAGGCAACTGAACAATATGATGGTTAGCAATTTTATTTAGAAAAACATCAACATGAGGACTATTTTCAAAATCATTATCTTGATCAAGATGTAATGAAAAAAACTCATCAACAGTCTCAAGAAATCTTTTAATCTCAAGATCATCCTCAAAGACCTTCCAATGTTTGACATTGTCAGGTATAGAGGGTCTATACTTCACTTCTACATCATATTTGAGTTTAGGTGGCAAAAGTACTTTGAAATTACTTGCTGAAACAACAAAATAATCAACCATGGTGTTCTCCTCTCTTGGAATAAATGAGATATTGAAAGCTAAGAAGAAACTGTCAACAAGATCCCAAACTTCATTTCTACAAGTCCTTAGCCTAGGGTGCTTAACTTGATATATATTTTTGATTTGATGGATAATTAATTTAGCATCCCCAAACAGTGATAGCTCTTCAATCCCCATGTCTTTTGCAGCCCTCAAACCCAAAACAAGAGCTTCATACTCTGCCACATTGTTGGTAGTTTCAAATTCCAACTTATAGGACAAAGATATGGTCTCTTGAGTAGGTGAAACAAATACTACTCCAACACCAACACATTCCTTAGAAGAGGCTCCATCAAAAAACATCTTCCAAACAGAGGTAGTTGGAGGAGAATCTTCACAAAAAATAATAGACTGTTTTCTGATTTCAAGAGGAGGTTCAGGAGCATTAGTGAGCTGCAATATATTGGATCCCAAATCAGTATCAAGTCCAAAAATAGGATGATTGGTGGGGTTTGCTTCATCACTGATGATGTAGGCCAACTGAGCTTCCCTGTAAAGCCTTCTATGCTCGCCCCCAAACATAGGAATGGTGGCATATGTAAGGTCCATCTGCAAGTTTCCCCCTAGTACTTTTATCCAAGATCTTAACAAGAGCATACCAAACTTAGGGGGGACATCAACCACCACAATATCCATGACCACACTTTTCATGGAAAACTGAAACAAGGTCACAACCAAATCTTTGATGACCCCAAGACACTTCACTTTCATAGAGTCAAAAGAATATAAGTCATTGTAAGTTTTTGTAATTTTTAATCCAAGTTCATCCATGACTGTTCTTGGCATGAGATTGTGAGATGGCCCTGAGTTCATCAAGTAGTTATGAAACACCTTATCATGAATGTTTAGTGATGTATAGAAGGGAGGGGATGAATCATCTCTATCTTCTATCAAATTTCCTAAGATGACTTCTGGATTTTCATCTTGAAGGTTAACTGAATCAGTGGAATTGGAGGAGGATTTGGGCTACGACATTTTGGAAAGATACTTTTTGAATTCCTCATTTTTTATCAGCTCCAAAAAGGGTACAGGGATTTTGATTTTTTGAATCTCACTTTCAAAGTTGAAGAAAGATGGATATTTTAGAATCTCTCTAACTTCTGGGGTAGGATTCTTAACCAAATCTTGAGGGCTTTGTGCATCTTTTTCTTTGCTACCAATTGGCACAAAATTAGCAAAATTTTCTTTTTTAGTGGGCTGATCAGAAGTATCAGTCTTTTCCTCTTTCTTTTTGGATCTCAGATTATATCTATTAGGATTTTCTTTTGTTTTCTCTCCCTTACTCATTTTATTTATTTGATTATCCATTAGGGATTTCTCATATGCATATTGGGTCAAGTGAGGGGATGAAGAGGTGTCACCTAGGAAATGGATCTCAGGATCAATTTCTTCATCCTCTCCTTCTTCATCATCAACAAGGTTGTTTTGTAAAGGAGTTTGGACCTTTTGATCATCCCTATCTATGTTTCTTGGATCTCTTAGAAGGATCTGGGGAGCATTATTTGATCTTCTGAAGTTACCTCTGTTATCAAAATTTTGTGTATTTCTATAGTTCTTTTTTTCCTTCAAATTTTAACTTCTCCATTTTAACAGAAAGAGATTTTACTAATTTGGTGAGTTCATCAACTTGAGGATGGACAACAAAGGAATCAGAGGTTGAGGCTTAAACTCTATTTTTTCTCTTGTCCCTTTCAGATTTTACTCTAAGTTTGTCAGATCCCTCTATGTTAGATTCTACCTCCAAGGATGCATCTTGTATATGAGCTAAGGAGGCAGATCTTCTTTCTCTTAGTAGAAGGCAAAACTCAGGGTCAAAAGCATTGGCATAGGTGATCTTGGCAGAGGTTTATGTAGGCTTTATCTCAGCAGGGATCTTATTGTACATTTTATTGAATCTTTTAGAGAAGTTAGAGACAGATTCTCCCTCTTTCCTCTTTAGGGATCCAAATTATGTGATATAATACAAAAAATACTTTTTATCCCCTCACTGTCTCAAGAAAGCATCGTCTAAAGCTTCAATCCCAGCAATGGATCTAGGAGTCAAACCCTTATGCCATTTCCTAGCCTCACCATCAAGTCTCTAGATAAAGACTCTCATCCACACATCCTCATTCTCAATGTTTACATTGTCTACATAACTATAGAAGGCAACAAGGTGTTCTTCAACAATTATGTCTTCTTCTCCTATGAATTTGGGCATGTATTTTAGGTAATCTCTAGTAGGGAGAGGATTCATAGGCTGAGGTAAGATAAGAGGGTCATACCTAGCAGCCACTATGGAATCCATCCTATTTCTAGGAGCATTAGAATCTGCCATTGGATTTTGAACCGTGGGAGAGCAAGGAGGAGAAGGAGATATGACTGTGTGCAGCTTAGGAGAAAAAGGAATGTAGGAAGGAGGGATTTCAGTTTTCACAACAAAAGGATGAGTCTTGGAAGAAGATGGTATAGGCTGTAAGGGAGACGAGGTTTCCTCCTCTTTGGCTCCAAAAATTTTGATAGGAGGAGGAGTAGAAAATCCTAAGGTAGGAAAATCTTCAAGACTCTCAAGTCTGAACCACTTCACAATATCAGGAGAGGAAATGATTTCAAAATTTTCTTCTTTCAATTCTGGGTCAAAAGAGGAGTATTCAATAGGAAAATTTTCAAAATCCAAATTATTAGATACTTTAGCAGAAGGTAAAGGAGGAATACTTGATAAAACAACTAGTGTACTAAGAATGGAATTAGGCAATTGACCAAAAGTACCTGATACAACAACAATTTTTTTTTCTTGAGAAGCTTTTCCCTTCTCGATTATCTTCTCTAGGTCATCTTTAGGTGAAGCCAAAGGTAGTTGTGGAGTTGACCTCATGTGTCTACCTTTAGGAGCCACAACTAAAACAATGGAGTCGCCAGGTGCAAGCTACAATATTCAATGTACTGAGTTCTAATGCACCTTCAAAATCAATAAGCTTTGTCGTTCAATCCCAGGGAAATGTCTTCAATTCATTCCCCAACAATGACGCCAAGAATGTTAGCACTAGGAATCAACCTCAGATTGTAGAGAGGATAATCCTAGTACCCATCAGATTATGTGTAAATGTAAATGAGTGTTTAAAAGGTCAAATGGACAAGGCTAAGGATAATAATGTTTTAACTCAGAAATCTGGGCTAGCATGCACAAGCAATTGAGGTTTTGATCAACTTCAGTCAGTGAATAGGAGTAAAAGTGAATAGAAGGAAGACTTTGGTGAGGGAAGTGTAGAGGTTTGATATTAACATCAGGTCTTCAAGCAACCTAAGGAGGAAAAACTCAAACACAAGATTTTCTTGAATTCAAAGTTTAAAGAACAATGAAGAACATCATAACAATACTATAATCAAACATTCATCATAATACAACTATAATAATCTCATGTGAATCATTTAATCATGAAAAATTAAGTATAAGAGGCAACGAGATGGAATAAGAGAAACTGACTTATATTAATAAAAATTTCTCAAGTCAAGTACATAACCAGAGAACCAGTCTGCTTAATCAAAATATTACAATAAGGGAGCCCAACTCAACCATTCAAACCCTTTAAAGCATTTGGAATATCTATTTATAACAAAAAGGGAAGGCAACAACTAGAGGTGCGAGTTGATTCTCCAAATCAATTATTCAATCTAACACATGTACTAACAACTATGATATAAAAAAGGTAACATGTTGGCAACCAATCCAACAAACTTTAACTGACATTGTCTTCATAGATGCACATCCCTTTCCATGCCAAGTGTCCTACAGAGGTTGTATGTTGTCATCATGCTGCAACCTATGGTCTTAGCTCTTCTCCACATCACCAGCCACCCAAAAGAGTGATAAAATTGAACCCCTTGATTCTAGGTGCCGGTTGGTAGTGTCATTTAGCAGCGCACTGGGTAGCGAGTTTTTGTAGCGCCCTTGCAAAATACTCTGCACATTTCGTAGCGCAGATCTAAAACAAGCCTGCATAATTGGTAGCACCGAGCCGGTATATCTCTGTGTGCAATTTGGTAGTGCCGAGCCTTTATATCTCCATGGAATTGGTGGCACCATCACTGAACTGGTCCTGTAGAATTGGTAACGCCAATCATCAAAACGAATTTGGTAGCGCCACTGAAATATATCCCTGCGAATTTGGTAGCGCCATTGTTACACAACTTAGGAGATTTGGTAGCATTCCTGTGTACTTCGGCTAGGATCTTTCGTAGCACTTTAGGTAGAAAAATGTCAGGCCATGATATATAGATGATTTCGCAGTGCCATGACGCTACATAATGTCTGTTCTCTTCTGTATGATGAGACTAATAAAGAACCTTCAATTGATAGGTTAGAATCTTGTAGATGCATGCATAGGTGGAAAAAATTATTCATCCTTGATCACTTACTCTTGCAAAAAGAGACCATTCTAAAAAATGGAGCTTATATACCCCCAATCATTTCATCAACCTAGAACTCCTCCTTGTGGAAGGAGGCTTCCTTCTAAGACAACATCATGTTTTTCTTTTTAGTGACAGACTTCTTGACTGCAAGTGTGTTTTTCTTCACTACAGGTTCCTCTCTTTCAATGGCAGCTTCTACCAAAAGATTCAAGTTCCTATGAGCCAATTCATCTTTGAAGTGTTGCAGTTCTGCCTTGAGTTTTCTATTTTGAGACTGAAAGCATTTGTTTTTCCTATAGAGGTTCTTGAGTTGCTTATGGAGAGGTAGGGCTCCTCTTGCTGCAAGTCTAGCTAAATGAAGGGTGTTGCTTTACATATCCATAAGCTCCTTCATCTTGATTCTTTCAGATAAACCTTCTTCCTTCAAACGAACAACCTCCTTCCTCGCCTCCCTGAGGTGTCTAATCAATCTTTTGAAGGTGTGATTTCTAGGCAGAGTGTTGATGTTGATAACCTCAATAGGCTTCTTCATGGCTTCACCTTCCTCTTTCTGCTATACAGGGGGTTCGTCTATCACCGCAATAGGATTCTCCTTAGATTAGAAACCTTGGGTAGGACTTGTACTTCAACAACCTCCTTGAGGATTGATGATCTCATAAAAGGCTTCCTGACCTTTGTGCTAGCTGCTGAAGAAAGTGGAGAAATGCATTTTCTTCCCTTCTTGGTTATAGCTTTAGTGGATGAGGGGACTTCTTCCAATTCTGGTGCAGGAGGAGGTGAAAAGTCTCTCTATGGAGAATTATAAGCCTCCCTCTCTGTTTCTTCAACTTCCTTAATAACCTCTTTGTCTTGAGCAATGAATTTACTCTTTCTTTTCTTGATTGTTCCTGCTAGAGCATCACTAGTAGATGGCAAAGGGCTTTTCATCTTTTACTGAGGATTTGAAGTTATGTCCAACTTCATGTGAGAAGAAACAATGAATTGTTCCCAAGGGATGTTCCTCTTCTTCAATTCTTCCAAAACCAAAATTTTGATCAATCCAAAGCGAAAAACACTAGTGTCCACAACCTTGGATTTGGTTTGGACTCTATCGAACATTTTCCCCATGCTCCTCAACAAGTAGAAAGAGATATTCATTTCATCTTTACCAGTAAAACGAAGCAGAAGCCTTATATGGTACTGGTATAACATATTAACTCACCTCTAACTCACCTTATTTTGACAAAACACTACTTTGATGGCTTTTGAAAGGCAAGAAATGTAATTTTCCCTCCTCTTACTATCTGTAGATATAAAACTGAAGTATGATAATATAGTGAAAGGAAAACCGTTTCAATGGTCTTTGACTACCTGGAAAGTAACACTCCAATCTAAAAAGTGGAGAGAACATGGGAAATGTAGCAAGGTTTCAACAACGTTTTTTGGTAGCGCAGTGCACATAGAAGGAATAAGTGTTTGCATGGGCACTCAACACTCAGGAGCAAGATGAATTGGTGTCTTGATAACTAAAAACCATGTGACAATGGTTGCAATTCTATGATAGGGAAAATATGGATGGAGAGGGATGAAGGAGGGAGCGATTTGTAGAGATGGTCGCTACCAAAACTCAAGCAACAACTATCACACGAATTCACTATGCAATGGAGTGGGCTCACAGAATACCTGGAGGAGTAATGACAACTTGAGGCTCTGCAACCAGTTAGGAGATCACCATGACCACCTCAACTTCAAAATCCACCTCAACCGCTGATCCCATAGCACTGTCTGCAACTGGTCTAAACTAGCAGTTTCAACAACGCCGAGTTTGAGAACATTCAAATCTTTGAAACCGTTAGCAAACTCATTAAAACCAAATCTTTGAATACATATTTTAATGAACCACGGTGCTGAAAACAAGGTAGAACGTGACCTCAGCGAAATGATGACCAATCATGGCAAGGAATAAAGGACAAGGAGTGCATTACAAAAACTCCTAGTGAGTTGGCAATGCTCTTTTTTAAAAGGATGATTTGACCTCCTTTAATCGGACACAAGGACAACATGGCAAGGATATAAAGGTATGCATGAAAAGAGTGACATGTCAAGTCATGTAAGTCATAGGATGGGTTGGGCTTGGTGTCAAGTCATGAGGCGAGTCAAAACCATAAGCCATAAAATGAACCTAGGCTAAAAATCTATGTGAGGGCCAAAAAATGAGCCAACACTCAAGCCTTTATTTGTTCAAGATAACCTAAGTAAATCACACTAAGAAAATAAAGCAAAATTGAAATCTAAAGGCTTAAAAACTTAAAACTAAGGGCTAAAAGACCCAAGGCAACTGAGTGTGATAACAGGTCCAAAAGACGAACTCTATGTTTTCAAAGACAAAAGATTGTCTAGATAAGAATTATTCCTTCACTACATAATTTGGCACCCAACTATCAAACCTGGTTCCATTTATTTATCATTTCCAATGCAATTTAAAACTTCTTGTACCAACATGTTGTTTTTAGTTTTCAAGTGTGATACTTCAGGAAGATTAACAAAATTCACAAATATATTCTCTTGACAGCATTAGCAGATTTATAAATTCTGATATACAATCAGTGATTGATATAATCTTCTACAACTTGAAACTCAGAGTGTTCCATCCACAATGTGAGGCCTATATGTTCCAGTTTTAAGATCATAAAGTTCCAGTATCGTTCTGTTCAGGTACTACAAAATCATGTTCCAGTACTGTTCTGTTTTGGTACTGCAAAATCCTATTCTGGTACTATCCTGTTCGGATACTACAGAATCCTGTTCCAGTATTGCAGAATCTTGTTCCGATACTATCCTGTTCAAGTACTACAGAATCATGTTCCGGTACTATTATGTTTCGGTACTGCAGAAACCTGTTCTGGTATCGGTTAATAATCTGGTACTAATGCCAAAGTGATATGATCTTTGTCCTATACTTGACACTATTTTCACTTCAGGTAATTGGAGGTATGAGCAAATCGTTTTCTATTCTTTCTATCAAGAATCATCTAAGTCTTGTGCTAAAATGTTATTTACTTTTATGTACTCCTTCCTCCTACATTGTTACACTCACCCCTAAATGAATCATACTTGCTATCATTTAAGGAGATATTTTCACATTTAACTCTATATGATAATGGGTGCACATGTCTTATTACCTCATCATTTTGAAAAAAAGTGATTAATAATTGAAATATCCATTGAAAAGTGGTGAAACTATTATGTTTAATACTAACCTAGTTGATTTAACAAGTTCTTATCCAAGTTTCTCTTGGGAGGTATTGATGAAAACCTCATGTGGTGGACCGCCCCTGCAAAAGCTCAATGAAATTTTAGGAGAACCCTAATAGGATTAACTAGAGGGACCTCTTAGTCATTATCCGATATGTTCCATTATACGTTGAATAACTGAGATTTAAGGCTAATATGGATGATGCCACCCTTGGGATAATTCCAAGAAATTAATTATGTGCCTAATAACTATAAAACACTCTCATGCCACCTGCCTTCCTTATACTCCAAAGCCGTCAATGAACAATATACATCATTCTAAATCTTTTGAGTAATATAATAAAAAGGAAGTATCAAATACTACAAGTAAACCCACCGAGGTACTGGACAGGCTGGCTGGCAGCGGGGCCATGCTTGTATGGTACTAAGGTAAACCCACCGAGGTACTGAACAAGCCTGCTGGTAGTGGGGCTATGCTGGGTAAAGGGAGTCAAAAAAACATAAATTGGCACACCTAAAACTAAACAAAATCCCTTGGGTCTCATTATGAAGCAATCATTATCAAATCAAGGCTAGGAGATGACCTTTATATCTCTCAGATTATGTTCTTAAGAACCTTCAAGTATCCACTTTAGGGTTCTATCTTTAAAATAAATAGGTTTGCATGAAAGTGGGACCCTCAGTATATGTAATTCAACCTACCTAAGAAAGAAGAGCTTCATCTCTATAAAGTTGGATAAGAGACGAGTTAATCATCTTGGGATGTATTCTTTTATGTGTTCCTCTCTTCAAATGGGATCTAAACTATGCTTATATCACTTTTATTTTAAAGGTAATCTAGGCAGGGGGMTTATTAGTCAAAKTCGTTATGAAAACTCTTGGCCACTATCCTATAATCATATTAGAGTCACATCCGWYSCTTTCTCCTAATTATKATGCACAACAGATTGGATAAGACTTAAYGTCAAATCACTAACAGATCCAATCTATTACTYATKACTCCACTTTTCCATCATAACTACTTTKCCATGGGTAAGAAGTGTGAAKTAGAGGCCAAGAGGTTTATATTGTATAGTAGGTTACTTAAAAGAGAACTTAAGGAGYTGAAGAAGGGTGGAMCTTCAGGGAATGCTTGATCGAGTGAGGAGTAGAATCAATTTTGAAATTTAAAAGATCATTGTTGCATGAGGACATGCAATGGATAAGGCACGGGGGAAATGTTGGGTCTCCTTTTTTATGCCTCCAATTACCTTATCTTGTCCTATATATTGACCAACTTTTACTCAGACATATGCATTATTTGCCTATTTTCTTAAAATACATGTATTTTAGCCATCCTTGTGTATATATGAGGTAACTTATGTTTAAATCATGATTTATGAGATTTCTTACCGATTTAGATTGAATAATTGATTTTAAATGCTCTCTAGTTACTTTGATTAATCCAAGCAGACCTTATGACACAACTCCTACTCATTTGGTACCCATTTCGGCGTTCATCCGGTATTTAATTAATCTGGTACCTATTTCTGCGCTCGTCCAGTACCTATTTCTGTGTTATTCTGGTACCAGATATAGTTTGAAAATTTGGAATGCTTCTGTTATCACTCCAAGAAATCACTCCCCGAATGTAGAAGGGTGTAAGCTTGGTAACTTTAAAAAGATCAATAATGTGGAGGAAAAGAGGATCAGATCGGATGACATTATAAACTCATATCCATTTAGGAATACATCAGTCACTTGAAAGACCAAGGCTTTCAACTATGTAACTCAGAAAGTTTTAACTTAATGTGTGGAAACATGGAGAAGACCTATTATGCTAACAGAAATACCTATATGATAGTATATGTGGATGGCCAACAGTGATAGGTAAAATACTCTTCACACCAACAAAAACATATATAAGACTACATATAATATATAGCCAGACCCAACAGGTAAATACTTGCAACTTTAGCTTATGAATGCACCAATAGGATAACAACTATCTGGCATTAAGAAAAACATCATAAGCAAGGTATATAAGTTTATTATACCAACGAAGAGATGGGATGACAACCTTCAGTCATTGAATATACATAAACTTGGAAAGAAAGGAAATGGAAAACTAAGCAACACAGTGAAAGAAGCTCAATGTCAAGATATATTAATGAACATCTCCAAAGGATGAAATGTACAAGTCTTCAAGAATAGAACCACAGTCCTTAGACTATTCTTCCTCCCCTTGAACCGTGTCTCTGTGGGCTTTAAATAATCTTTACAAATAAGTTTCAAGATCCTCAAAAGATGGATCTGATAACCTCTTTTCCTATCTCTAATTTGAATTTGTGAGGTGGCTGGAAAAGATAGAAATTTTTGGAAATATGCTGCTCAAAGATTGACCCATATCGCTCAAACCAAAACAACTGTGTACAAACTGGAAGAATATTTTGTAGACTGGTTTGTTTTGAGAAAAAACCTCTCTCAGTTCTTTGATATTTGTTTTCATATGCCTAGGATTTGCATTTCAAAAACATGTGTCAAACAGGGAAATTCTGAGTTCCAAAAATTAGGGCTCAGAGATGAATTCAATTCTCCCAATCTATGACACCTGTAGGAAAAATGAGAGAGGTTATTGTTCTTTGACGTGTTAGTAACAAAATCTTCCACTCGTTTCTCAAAATGATTCTCCATTCGCTCAGAATCATCATTTGAAAATAATGACTCATCATAGTAAAAACAAACTCTTCTGCACTTTCGACGACTCATTTGCCCTTGAAAATCTGATTTAGCCACCGAAAAGGAAAACTTTCAGCGACTCATTACACTGTAAAATTACCACTTAGCCATCGAAAGCTAAAATTTACTTTTGGTCTATTTTATGAGGTGAAATCCTTATTTTATTGATTTGATATGATTATAAGCCTTTCTCATAAACTCCATGACTAAAATACATCTTCTCTCTAAATCTATCTTGTCATGTGAAATCTCAATGATTTTGGAAATCATTTTTGATCGCTAACAACTTCTAGAGGAAAATCGGGGACATGGGTTTTGTCCAGAGCGATGTCGAAATGCAGAAAAGTGATTCAAAATTCACCCAACTCACACTTGTGGACCTCCATCTCAAGGGAAATGATTATGTAAAAATTAGTAAAAATCTCAAACTGCCAACTTGCGCCTTGATTTTCGTGCAGATGGTATTAGATCTAGAAATTCTACGATATGGGTTTTGTCTAGAATATGGAAAATTGAGTTGGATGTGTGTTGTTTTGCAAAATTCAAAATGTTTTAAGAGTTATGGTTGGATCTTCAACTAGAATCTGTCCAAATTGATGAAAACCCATATTTTTGAGATTTGTGCCGAGAAATGTAAAGTTCGAGATCTGAACTTTAGGATTTGATCTCAACCACTCCCTATTGGATTTTATGTATAAATAAGACCTCATATGTCTGAGGAAGGGTGGAGGAATTGTTATGCTGTAGATTTGATTCTTGAGAAAACTGTTGATTGTACACTTGTTATTGAAGTAGTGATATGAATTACAACCTATGGAATTTATGTGTGTGTTCAAACCTTTCGTTTTGTAAGTTTATTTTAAAGCTACCTTGTTGGTACGATAAGGACCCACCGACCCAACCAAGGTAAGATTCCTTGTATCTACTGTATATATAATTTTGGTTTGTGTATGAATAAAACCATCTTGTGTTTTGATCATAACATCTAACTTTATTTCTGTTTTGTTTCAGTAAACATTTGACAAAATGCAATAAAGATGTGTGGTAATTTTGAGTGAGTGACCATTTCTGGAGTGCAACATAGATTTCTGGAGTGTAATATAGATTTATGAGTGCAACATAGATTTTTGAGTGAATATTTGCTATCTTTGTGTGTGTGTGTGTGTGTAGACAATCATTTGTTGGATTGAATGCCTCGCTGTTTGTTTCCATTTTGAAAATCTAAGGATAATTAAGATCTCCATATCTCACCCTACATGAACCGATAATGGATTATCTCAAAATACCTAGAATTTATTCCATAATTGATTGAGTTATATCTTGCAAATACAGGAACAATCAAGATCTCCATCTCTCACCTTACATGTGCCTATAATGGAGTGTCTTACTACACCTACTATTGCTTCTAGGATTGATTGATTTTTCTTTTAAGAATGTGAAAAACATTAATTACAGATTACTGCTAGATTAGTTGCTTAAGGAAATAGAGTCAAAGTTCGTCTTTCCTTTTCCTGAGCCTATAATGAACAAATTCATTGCCTGAGCAAGAGTCTTTAAATCACATGCTTGTTAAGATTTTATTTATGAGTTTTGCTTTTTGGTTTTTAAACTGTGTGGAGAGTGTTGTTTGAAGATTATGAAACAAAGCATTAGTTTTGGAGTGTTTCTTATGTAGGCTATACTCATCAGACATAGTTAAATCACATGTTGTCGGCACATATAGTGTAACGACTATGTTGATTGTGAATTCTGGTTGATAATTTATGTTTGGTAATATATTATACATATAATTGCACCAACAATATGCATGTGCACAATCACTAATTGAAAGATTAATCTAGGGTGAGAAATGCTTCAAATTCTCCTAAATTTGTCTATACTATGTATGTAATAGGTTCACTGTAGATGAAATGCTTGTTTAATTAGGTTCGAATTTTTATTTTGGCAATTAAGGGTGCTAAGAATGGTTTGGATTTTACAATTGCGAGGCCATTTAAATCAATTGACTAAAGTATGGATTTCATTGTAGGGATTGATGGACCAAGTGAAGGTGTACCAATGATTCTTAATTTTTACTTGCTTAAACAAAGTAAGCTATTTTTCCCCTTATTTAAATGTGTTTTTGTTTTTCCTCGATAGATCTTGTTAGCACTAGGAATCACCCTCAGATTGCAGAGAGGATAAGCCCAATACCCATCAAATAATATGTAAATGTAAATGAGTGTTTAAATGGTCAAATGTATAAGACTCAAGATAATAATGTTCTAACTCGGAAATCTGGGCTAGCATGCACAAGCAATTGAGGTCTTGATCAACTTCAGTCAGTGAGTGGGAGTAAAAGTGAAAAGAAGGAATACTTTGATGAGGGAAATGTAGAGGCTTTCTATGGACATTAGGTCTTCAAGCAGCCTAAGGAGGAAAAAATCAAACACAAGATCTTCTTGAATTCCAAGTTTAAGGAAACTGAAGAACATCACAACAATACTATAATCAAACATTCATCATAATACAACTACAAAAATCCCATGTGAATCATTCAATGATGAACACTTCAGTATAAGAGGCAATAAGATGGAATAAGAAAAGCTGACTTATATTAATCAAGAAGTCTCAAATCAAGTACATAACCAGAGAACCAATATGCTTCATCAAAATATTACAATGAGGGAGCCTAGCTCAACCATCCGAACCTACCAAAGCATTTGGAATCTCTATTTATAACAAAAGGGAAGGCCATAACTAGAGGTGCGAGCTAGCCTTCCTCCCATAGGATTCTCTAAATCGGTTATTCAAAACTAACAATTGTGCTAACAACTATGCTACAAAAAAGGAAAATGCTGGCAACTAATCCAACAAACTCTTAACTGACAATGTCTTCATTGATGCACATCCATTTCCATGCCAAGTGTCCTACAGAGGTTTTAAGTTGTTATCATGCTACCACCTATGGTCTTAGTCATTCTCCACATTGTCATCCACCCACAAGAATGATAACTTGAACCCCTTGATTCCAAGTACCAGTTGGTAGCGTCATTCAGTAGCGTGCTGGGTAGCGAGATTTTGTAGCACCTTCACAAAACACTTTGCAAATTTCGTAGCACAATCTCCAAAATAGGCTTGCAGAATTGGTAGTGCTTGAGCCTGTGTATCTCTGTGTGTAATTCAGTCTTTGTGTGTAATTCAATAGCGTTGAGCCTGTGTGTCTCTGTGTATAATTTGGTAGTGCCACACTGAAGCGGTCCTCTAGAATTCGTAGCTCCATCATTACACCACTTAACAAATTTGGTAGAATCCCGTGGAATTCGCAACTCCATCGTTACACCAGTCTTAGGATATTTGGTAGCACTGTAGGTAGCGAATTAGCAGGATATGCTAAATAGACGATTTTGTAGCACTACAGAATGTCCGTGCTCTTTCTTTATGAGGAGACTAACCTTTTGAAAATAAAAAAAACCTTGCGTTGAATTCGTTAGGAGTCTATAAAGCCTATATAAGTGGTAAAAAATAATACTTCCTTGATCACCTACCCTTGCAAAAAGTGGCAATTCTAAAAAAAGGAGCTTACATTCCCCCAATGACTTCATCAACCTGGAGCTCCTTCTTGTGGAAGGACTTAATTTTGGCACAACAACATGCTTTCCTTTTGTAGTGACAGGCTTCTTCACTGGAGGTGTGATTTTCTTCACTGCTGGTTTCTCCTTTTGAATGGCAGCTTCAACCAACACATTCAAATTCCTCTGAGCCACCTCATCCTTGAAATGTTGCAACTCTACTTTGAGTTTTCTGTTCTGAGACTGAAAATATCTATTTTTCCTATAAAGGTTCTTGAGCTGTTTATAGAGAGGAAGAGCTCTTCTAGCTGCAAATATTGCCAAATAAAGAGTGTTGCTGTAATTATCCATGAGCTCCTCTATTTTGATTCTTTCAGATAAACTCTCTGATTTCAAGCAAGCAACCTCCTTCCTAGCTTCCCTGAGCTGTCTAACCAATATTTTGAATGTGTGATTGCTAGGTGGAGTACTAATGTTGATAATCTCAACAGGATTCTTCATGGCTTCACCTTCATCTGTCTGCTGCACAGGGGCTCTTTCTACCACCTCCATAGGCTTCTCAATGTCTTTGCCTTTGTCTTTCTTTTTCTTTAGAATATAAGCCTTTGGTAAGACTTGTGATTCAACAACCTCCTTGAGGGTTGATAATCTTGTGAAAGGTTTTCTGACCTTTGTGATAGTTGCTGAAGGAGATGAAGAGAAATGCAATTTTCTTCCTTTCTTGGTTGTGGCTTTAGTAGATGAAGGGACCTCTTCCAATTCTGGTGCAAGAGGAGGTGAAGAGTCTCTTTGTGGGGAATGATATGCTTCTTTGTCTGCTTCTTCCACTTCCTTAACAACTTCTTTTCCTTGAGCAATGAATTTACTCTTTGTTTTCTTGCTTGTTCCCGTTGGAGCTTCACTAGTAGATGGCAAAGGACTTTGCATCTCTGACTGAGGAGTTGAAGCTGTGTCCAACTTCATGTGAGAAGAAACAATGAATTGTTCCCATGAAATGTTCATCTTTCTCAATTCTTCCATAACCAACATTCTAATCAATCCAGGATGAAAAACACTAGTATCCACAACCTTGGATTTGGCTTGGACTATGTCAGACATTTTCCCCATACTCCTCAATAAGTAGAAAGGGATATTCATTTTATCATTACTAGTAAAATGAAGCAAAAGTCTTATATGGTACTAGTATAACATATTAAATATCCCCTCACATTTGAAGTAGCTCTAGATGATCTTCAACATCTTGTCAAAACCTTCAGCTAGATGACTTCTAGGAACCCCCTTGTACAAGTTTTCAGTCTGATAATCTGGCTTACGAAAGTCTTTGGAGAAGGCAACATTCAAAGTCATATATTTAAACCATCTCTCCCCACTATTAGGAATCCCTGTGGCTGCTGCAATGGAGGCTTTAGAGACCTCAAACTCTAGGTTTCCTACCTTAGTCTTAAGGCCATCAAAATGTGAGGAAAATTGCCTTGCCACCTCAGGATGTCTCCTCTACATGTTTTGGCAGAAAGAGAGGGAGCCCACCCTTTGAAAAACTTCCCTAAACATTAGATTTGCCTCAAATAAATGCATGTCTGAGGGTTTAGTTCTGACCAAAGTGCCTCCCTTGTGAGATTTATTCTTTTGAGGTGTCTCCATGGGTCAATATAAGAGGTCAAAGGCTATGGTGTAGTGAAGGCTAGGAGAGCAAAACAGAGGCAGACTTCAATGGGAGAATGACAATGAACAATGGCTATTTTTTCCTAGGATTCTCCTCTAACTCACACTGTTTTGATGGCTTTGGAAAACAAGAGTTGCAAATTTCCCTCCCCTTACTGTTTACATATCTCAAAACTGAAGAATAACAATATGGTGAAGGAAATCACTGCAATGGTATTTGAAAACCTAGTTAAAAACACTCCAATTCGAATATTAGAGGAAGCAGGGGAAATGCACCGAAGTTTAAGCAACAATTTTGGGTAGCACATGCGCACACAAGGAGTAAGCTTTTGCACGGGCACTCAATACTTAAGAACAGAAGGAGATTGCGTGTTTAATGATTGAAAACTAGGTGTGGTGACTGCAAGTTTGTGTGAGAGAAAATATGGATAGAGAAGGATGAAGGAAGGAGTGATTTTACAGACACAATTGCTACCAAAAATCTAGGGAACAACTACCACCCGAATTTGATATGCAGAGGAGGGAAACCATGGAATACCTAGAAAATTAATGATAACTTGGAGCTCTACAACTGTTTAGGATATCACCATGATCATCTTAGTTTCCCAATCCACCTCAACAACCAATCCCGTAGCGCCATTTCCAACTGGTCTAAATTGGTAATTTTAGCAGCGCCGAGTTTTGAAAACATTCAAATCTTTAAAACCATTAACAAACTCATTAAAATCAAATCCTTGAATGCATATTTTAACAAACCATGGTGCTGAAAACAAGGCAGGCATGACCCCAACAAATTGATAATGAATTAAGGCAAGGAATAAAGGATAAGGAGTGCGCTACAGAAACTCCTAGTGAGTTGGCAACACTCTTTTTCAAAAAGATAATTTGACCACTTTCAATAGGACATAGAGACAACAAGGAAAGGATACGAAGGTATGAATGAAAAATGTGACAAGTCAAGTCGTGTAGGTCATGGGATCATTCAAGCTCAGGGTGAAGTCATGATGTGAGTCAAAACATAAGCCAAGAAAATGAACCTAGGCCAAAAACTATATGGGAGGGTAAAAAATGAGCCAACACTCAAGCCTTCATTTATTCAAGGTAACCTAAGTAAATCACACTTAAGAAAATAAATCAAAATTTAAAAATCTAAAGGCTTAAAAAACTTAAAACTAAGGGCTAAAGACCTAAGGCAACTTAGTGTGATAACATATCCTTCAACACTTTTATTAGAAGTCAAGAACAAGTGCAGGCTTACCTTTTGTGGGTTTTAGACTAGAAAATTCTTGAGGCTATTTTACTATTTGAAATATGCTCTGCTCAACCCGATTTTACCATCATGACTATAAATCTATTGCCATTAACATTTTAGGGTCTCTTGATGGGGTACCATTTAAACTTGTGGATGGGGCATAGTCACAATGTACTTTTCTACATTAAATATGTTATTAAAGCAATTCTCTTAATTATTAGTCCCTGTCCTCCGGGATTTTTAGTCCCTGCCCTTCGGGCTTTGGGACTTTTAGTAATTGATTTTTCAGGGATTCTATTTATTTGGCATGAAAATCAAAGATTTTTGTTCTTTTAACCAAACTCTTTAATCTTCATATGATTTTTAGTTGGAATTTCATATGTTTTAACGAATGTTTTTCTTTTTACCTCTTATTTGGCCTCTTCCCGAGGTAGACATAGAAAATAGCTTAGGTTATGTCATACATTTGCATACTTGTTTTTGATAAGTTTTTGCGAAAAGAAGTAATGCTAGGAATGAGTCTAGCATTACTTCTTAACAATATATGTTAAGATGTAATGAATAAGACATAATGGCCTGTAGAAAATTTTACAATGTCTACGATGGCTTTTGTGTCTCATGATGGAAGTGGGTGAGAGTTCCACTTGGTGATTTGCATGTTGGAGTTCAAGTATCTGTCATCTTCCTCCTGCCCATGTATGCATGGGTGAGTCCATTAATCTATTACCCTGTGCACTTTCCCTTCTGTTCAACAATGCTCCTATCCTATGCAACTGGAAGCTTGGGTATCCTTTGTAGCTGGAAGCTATCTTTTCAAGCTGGTCCTCTCTTCTTCCTGCAAGATTTCTTTTCAAACTGGTCCTCTCTTCTTCCTACAAGATTGAAAAGAGAAACAAAGAGATCATGGCCACAAGAAATATCCAATAAGTATCTACGTCTTAGAATCGATATACAAGAGCAGAAGCAAAGTGTGTGAAAGAGGGCTACCGAGGCATAACCAAGAGGGTGAAACTGACTCTCCAATTTGTGGGACTATGTGTGAAAGAGGGCTACTAGGGCATAACCAAGAGGATATCTGGCTAGAATCTCTAAGAGATAGAAGAATGAAAAGGCTGAAGCAAAGGAGATAGAATCCCCTCAAGGAGCACACAAATGGGGAGTCAACAAGTTCAACAAAATCAATAATGAAGTAAATGCTACAACATTATTCCCCATGGACTCCTAAACTTCTATAGCTGAGAGCGAAGATTGAAAAGAATATCTGTGTGATAGAAGCTGAGAAAAATAGAGCGAATATTGACAAGAAGATCAGTGCATAGGGTAGAGTTGGAGTCGAGTTATATATTTGTGATGGGTGCTATAGTACTTATTGAGTGGTGAATAATAAGTATACCCCATAATTACCTGTTAGTAGGCAAAGAGTTCCATGCCACTCCCTTCCCTTTCATTGCTGAAGTTTCATTTGGTTCTTGTAGAGATAAAGAGTCAATTGATATCATATGCTACTATTTTGTTCAAGGAACACAATTTTCCCTGCAATTTTTACATAAGTTAGATATCAGTTTGCAATTTTTTCCCTGCAATTTTAAGTTAGTTATCAGTCGGAAATTTTTACAAGAGTTAGTTATCAGTGGTTGCATGCACACATTATGAATAAGTATCTAGCTGCACCTTAAGTATACACGTTTAGTTTAGTTTATTCTCTAAGATATAGCAGCTTGCAGACTAGGTATAGATACATACCCTGCAAAACTGTTATGCATCCATTTAAGCAGTTCAGAGTTTGAAGTACGAGGATTTATTCTTTCTAGGATCAGATATATTTGCCAATAAACAACATTTAGCATATCATTAACATATGTTTCTAGTATTATTAACTATTAAGAAACTGGGCTATGATGATGACACATATAAATGTCTAAGAAATTTTCGATCTGTCGTAGAATTTAACTGTAGCTTACCAAATTAAAAAGAATACACTGATAATTGACAGAATAACAAGCCCATGAAGCATACCAGTGCCATGGTGCAACATTCTCCTCAAAACTGTGGGCTTCAGGTGAGAAATTTAAAGAGACATGCCAGTGAGTTCACTAGTGTGGCTGATGGTGTGTGAAGTCATCTCCAAGGTTCTATTCTCATTGTTGCTTGCCTGGAGCATGGCTTGAATTTCATAAAGAGCAAGTCTTAAACAGTTTTGGCATAATATTTATGCATCAAACTTGATACTTAGTCCAAGGAAATTTGCTCTTTGCAATGCAGCCCTTCTAGGGCATGTTTCTTAAACCACTTTGACATATAATAATCATGCATAGCCCTTCTAAACACCAACTTGATTCAACATAGCTCTCAGAAAAAATGACAAGATGAATGGAGGCAGCGTGAATCGAGGTGTGGATTGCATGTGAGATAGTATCTCCCGTGTGAATTTCATGTTTATCAAGAAAGACACTCAACCCACAGTATTTGAGGCGATGATATATGAGGCTGACAAGTGTCTTCTTCATGTCCGGTCCCCTGTTGTCTTGCATGGATAAATAGGATAGAGAGAAGGTGTGAGGACCGAGGCACGACACGTCTTAATTCAATAACAGTGCCATATGTGACACATGCACAATTTTCCAGTTATAAAATCTTCCTGCCTGGACATTAGAGCTTACTTTTAAATTTTTTTTGTACACCTGTCCGAAGTTTCTTAAAAGGTTCATATTTGTTTCCTTTTTAATCATAAAACATTTACCATATTTTCCATTCTTATGCATATATATTTTCCAGTCTCTTGCTTTCTTATGCATATATATTTTCCATTCTTAATTTCAATAATGTACCATTCACGTGGTTTGCTTTGAATTGGGTTCAAGAAGCAGATATACCCAATCTTAAAAAGTGTCTCAATTGCCCTTTCAACATGCAGTTATCGTTATCTTGGCCTATAAGTTTCAATCAATATAAAACATATTATGAAAGCTTAAAGAGGCAAACTTGTTATGAACGAGGTGGTAACTTGACTACAATCTAACAGTGCATTTGAACAATTTCAATACTGATCTTCTGAAGTAAACATAATGAGAAATTAAACCTTGTTGCACTAAATTAAATCTGTAATATCTTGATGAAGCCGTCAAGGTAAATATTGAACTAAGCATAGGATTTTGTGGAATAGTGACACTACCAACCATACACTCTATTACCTGCCAAACCTTCGCTCCACAAAATTTACTCCTAAATAAATATTCTACTCAAACATTAATTCATTAATCACTTAATTAACATGGATCCTCGGTCGATATGCAAATTCTATCCATAAACTTTAAATGGAGTGAGGTTTCATTTAATTACGTCGATGTATGCAAATTGTGTAGAGTGAAGCACAATTTTAATTATCTTATTAGTAGGTTACACAAATTACATTATAATTTCGTTCTTGCACCAGATTGTGCATTGTCATCTACCAAGTCTCGTCAAATTGGAACAATGTTGCACAATGAGTAATAAGTTTCGACAACTATGCAAGTTGTGCAATATTGCTTATTTTACTTGCTAAGATGGTAATATCAATTAGAGAGACAAAAGTAGAAATAAACCTCTTATAAATTTATTAGTTAAGAAGTCCATTATTACATTTCTCCTTCTACTTATTAATAACAATTGTAAGTAGTGATTGAATCTCAATCAATCCTTACGTAATCAATATTTAATAATAACATTTTTCCAATTTTGAATTGAAACTTCATTTAAAACCAATTATCTTCAATTTGGAATACAAAAATTTATGGATCCTAGACAGATCAAGAATTATTTATTTTTATTGAAATCTGTCTTTGGCAATAATTATATTATATTTACTTAACTTCACAATCGATTTATTTCTAGCTTTATAAGGCAAGGACACCTTCTTGGCACATCAAAGCACTGGAAACAAAGGTTCAAGAATTAAGTCAACAACAACACTTAATATCATTGGGACAACAAGAGGAATCGCCTATGGCCTTCTTCACCACATGATCACACTAGCTTCAATTGAAATTGGCATTGGCCTATGCTTTTCAAGATAGAGAGCACAAGAGGATCCCACATAAGCTTGTAGGATTCAAGGAGCACATGCTTTCTGCCTTCTTGGTAGGGACTTGTTGCTCTACAACCCCTCTTGTTGTAAGTAGCATTCTTAAGGGAAAATCGATGACAAGGAACATGGCAAGCATGAGATTAGAATTAGCCCAACATATGCTCTAGATTCATATAGATTCATATTATGATGGAGGAGAGGAATTTTATTTGTATGGAGTAAAAAATGGCTATATGGATGACTTATCCATTTGAATGTCTAAATATGTTTATAGGTATAGTAAGTGGATTGATGAATGCGAGCGTGCCAATAATTATGGATAAATGGTTGCATATAAAATATTGCATATCTCTTCAATATGGTGATCTGAGATATGGATTTCTTTTCCTTCTAGGAGATTATGTCTGAAATCTATTAGGATATCTACAATTCTGATGTATAATATATATTACAAGAAATCGTTTTCAAACTACTCATAGTATTCTACTTTGGTCTATCATGTCCTTTGATCATGTTTAAAAAATAGTTGTGATGTTCACATATCAACTACTTGGATTAGTTGTGTATATGAGAGTAACATGGATTGTTATTTGAAACTAACTTTGAAATAGAGATGTGTGGTAGATATGTAGGCCAAATTTGTTATTTATGAAGTATTTAAATTTGTTTTTTTTCCTTTGTTCAATATTGATATTAGGATATTAAATTTTACATGGTTTCTCATTTTTAAATGTCTTTGCATCAAAGTTTATTATTTTTTATTAGTCACACTTCTTCCCTATTATAGAATTGTAATATTCTTTCATGTGGCCATTTTATGGACCCATCAAAACCTTGTTGGCTCCCTAACATTGTGGTATGTTATAGTGAGGTTAGAGTTGTCATTTTCAAATGTTTGTGCAATATGTGTTGTTGGTTGTTTCTCATTTGTGCAGGGGTTATGAGACCTAGGGTTTTGTTTGAACTTGACCAACAAAACCCTCAAGACATTGTCACTTTCGACATCACCTGCTTGTGTGTATGAAGTCTCACCCGAGGTATCTATTGGGGCTGAAGAACTAGGTTTCTGCAATAGTAAGGGAAAGGGAGGTTGATGCATGAATCATTCTTCCTGATCTTAACTTATGTATGTTCTTGATTATTACCTAAACTATCATAGCCATACATGAACATTCCATCATAACCAATTCATAGAGTAAATTCATTCTGCGAAGTATATAATCATTCACAAATGCATAAAGACAAAAGAACACAAGACACAATATCCTTTCTAAACTCCTTCTTTAGTCATCTTCTTTCTTACTAACTTATTACATTCCTAACCTCATTTCTCTTTCAAGTGCACCCTCTCACTCTTACATATGCATCTCTCTCTCTCTCTCTCTCTATATATATATATATGTGTGTGTGTCTCTCTATATCCCAATCCCGTTACATATTTATACCCCAAAATCTAAGGTTTCAAGTTATATTCTTATCTTTCCCAAATTAACCCATTACAATGCATGGCATAACCATCTTCAGTTAACTGGCTATTTTGATTTCTTCTACTTCTTGTTCTTTATACAACTTTTTTGTTGTCCTTTTATTTCTGGAAAGTCACACTATCATCATTTGCACTTCCTTTTCTCGCTCGCTTGCTTTATCCTTTTGTCTTTGCGCTATCTTCGTCCTTCACGTCCTTCTGTTCCCTTTCCATCTTCTGCACATATCCTTTCTTCCGTGCGATTCCTTCCTTCCACGTTAATCATTCCTTCTGTGCACTTTATTCATACTTAGTTTCTTCTCAAAATTATATCCAAAACTTCCTATCCAACAAGCCCCCAACACTCACCTGTGGCTCGTCCTGAGCCACTCAGGCCTGTTGCATGTTCTTCAATGCTGCAATGAACTATTGTGCCATAACCTTAGTTATTTCTACCTCTGTGACAATGGTGGCCTCTTTAGCAGTGATCTCCTCGGTGCCCAGCTCAGTCAAATCATGTAGTTTATTATCTGTATCTACCATGACCTGCTTGACCTTCTCCTAGACAGTGGCCAAATCTCTAATAATCTTGACTTATTCCTCCTGCCTAGGTCCAAGTCTTTGTTGAAGGACCTTTTGTTGGTCCCTCAGTTGCTCTACTTCAACATATGCTTATTGTTGCGCCAAAATGGCCACCATTCACTTGACCAGTGGCAAGGTTGTCGCCTTTTCTGTTGCCTCATTAGCATGCTCTTGTGCTGCTCACAGTTTGGCCTCTACAACCTGCATGCCTAGGTTCGCCATGAGTTCTTCTCAGACTTTGGTGCTTTCCTTGCAAAGGCGTGCATAATCATCTTCAAATTTCTTAATCTTGGCAACTCTTATTGTTGTCGTTCACAGTCTACCCTTGCACACCTCAGGTGTCGTGCCTAGTGTGGTTTGTTGTTGGAGATCCTGGACCTACTCTCATAATCTCTTCATAACATCCTCAATCTTCAGTAATTGTTCCCCCATGGTGGCCTCGATGACTAGGGGGACTTTAGGTACTTGCTTGTATAACTTTTGGACTATGACCTAGGTCCTCTATACCATAGCTTCCACATCATCCTTCTCCTTTTGGGCTTTCGTTTCCCTTTCTTTTGCACTCTCTTGGGTCTTCAAAATTTCTTCCATTCTGTCTTCCCAACTCCTTCTTTTGCTGTAGGGTTGTATCATACAGTGTCTGTATGTGGGAAATTTTGTCCCTCAATTTGAATAAGTCATGGTGTGCAGTGTTACCTTGATGTATTATCTCCTGAACTAACTGTGCTTGGAGTTCCTATATCCCATGAATGGGTAAGCTATAGACCATGATATTAAGTTGGCCCAAGGCTACAAGTTGTTCCTGCAATGGTCCCGCTGGTAACTCCGACACGACTGCCTCAAGCTATATAATGCGATGCTCCCCTAAGGATTGTATTAGAGCTTCCTATGCACTAGCGTCAACTATCCTTTTTGTTGTGGATGGGGCGTCCCCTCTCTTGGGGTCTTTCACAACGCATGTTGTTTCCAACAACTGTTGTAGAACTCCCAACTGATCCTAGACCTTCTTCTGGTGGTCCTCATGCTTTGTTGCAGCTTCCTCCCAAAGTGTTTTGATGGAATCGTGGATCAAGAACCCAATCTGATCCATATCATCATCACTCAATATGTAAATTTGGGTCTGGCATTGTGCTTTTTCTTTCTTTCGTGCTCCCCCTATCTTTGTGGGCGTCCCTCTTGTCTGTCCTGGCTCCTGATCTTTCCTTTTGAGGCCAACTTCAAGGAATTTCGTTTCACCTTGTTTCTTGTTTGCGCCATTTGTTCGACCCAGAGCCTCTTGTAACATCCAGTTCCACTCAACACATTTTATACCGACTTATTCTTGAGGACACTTGTGAGAAAGTTATCCGATTATAATACATTATGAGTATGATTTGATTATGAGTTATATTACGATGTCATTGTGATTATATGATAAACTCGAGATGTATGCATATTGATAGGTATTATTGATGAGTTCTCATGAGTGTGCATGATACATGACAGGTTGAGGATGTCGATGGAATCAACAGAGTTCCTTGGACTCCAGATTGAGTCAGGGAGTGGATTGTATTTGGTTTGAGTGTTATATTTACATGCATATGTTATATGATTGATTTCAGTATGGATGTTATGTATATGGATTATTGACAGTGTTCTTGTTAGTGGATGCAGGCTCGACGACACATACTAATATGACTCACATAAGGAGTAATGGGGTCATACAAATAAACTAGATAGATGAGGGAGAGGTATGTCAACGTCCCTGTCACAACCTACTAGCACTCCCGTTGTGAACATAACTGTAGGTTAATGATTACCTAGTTCGAGAGCTCCACGATGTCGTGAGGATAGAATGAGACAATCACTCATGAAGAATTCTAATGGGCGTGCAATAATGAAAAATCCTTATTTCTTAGACAACCCTTAGTCTCTCACAAGGTCGACCAAGTGGAGTGTTGACTCCAAGTGTCGAAAAAACTTCCAAACTAGTCAAAGGTGAGTGGCACCCTTGGAGCACGGAGGTGCATCTTGAAGGGCAAGTCACATAATTAAATTGTGAGTCAATAAAAATCTAGATGGTCTAGAAAACATAATAAAAATTTTAGACCTTGTTAGAACACAATATTTAATCAATTATTAAATTTAAACTAGAAATCTAACAAGGTCCTAAGTCTAAGATGCTTGACAAAATTATAACATAAAAAATGGAATAAAGGGATTAGAATAGTGAGTTAAGTAAATAAAGAAATAAGAATATAGTGGGTAAATGCACATGTGTGCATGAAAACAATAAAAATATTTTAAATAATAAAAAATTAAAACACGAGAGAATAGGTGGTCCACATAGAGTAGCATCTTGAGTCAATCTACCACTAATCCTAACTAAAAGAAGACTCCTAATCTAACTCAAACTAAAATCTAGTTAGGGGACACAAAATAAATGAAGAATTGGGGAACTAAATGACAACCAAGAGGAAAAATAGGAACAAATTGGGGAATGTAAGGGAAAATGCCTAAATAAATAAAATAAAAAGGGAATTAACATGTGCAACTTGGGGAGAGTGTGGCACGTGTAGTGGGTGAATAATCTTTTAATTAAATTATTAAAAATTAATTATTTGTGCATGTGAACATGTGTCATTGGGAATTTTTCTATAAAATAATTGGAGAGAAAGGGAGAGGGGATCTCACTTGAAAAGCACTGTTATGCTGTCAAAAATTTTCAGAACTAGTTTACTTGTTGAGAGTTGGGTTCCAAGACTTGTAAAGAGTGAAAGCTCTTCCTTGTGAGGCAAGTTTTGGTGATATTATTTTCTAGTTTACTATGTGTGGCCCCTTTGTGACTCGGGGGATAAGGGGGAAGAAGATTACCCCTGGCATTGGCTAGGAGGTACCGGTGAAGTCTTGGATTGGCACAAATGTATTTGTAACAAGGAATGTAAAATCTTCATGGTTCTGTAGCTTATATGGATTTTAGGAAGCTATAATTTAAAATTAGTTCCATCCGATATTTGTCTTATTACCACCTTAGTCTTTTTAAATTATATTGAAAATGATATATATCTCTCGTTCGTAAATCGAATGCATATTATTTTCTAAATGTATTTCATCCGAGAATTGTTGTTAAATTCCGAATGGTTGTGCAATTTTCAAAAAAATGCGTTATCTTTGGATAAGATCTTAAAGTCCTCCTATTAAATTATAATAATCAGATATTAAAATATATCTCTCTGTAGATGTTGAATTCTAAGAATTCAGAAGGTTTTAGATCTGTGTGAGTATCAATGCAAGCAATTAGTGTTGTATCAATTGAAACTGGGGGATCTAGCCAAAGTGTTCCCCATGGACGTAATTGAGCAATACCTTGACACATGCATTAATTTCGTTACTTCGTTCAAAATGTGGAATTTATAACAACTTAAGTATCCTGACTTTCTCCAGACATGATGCCCATGAAATATTGATCCCTGGCCAACTCAGGGAACTTCTGTGTGTCCGTGATGTCATGATCCATAAAATTCAAGTTGGCCACCTTGCCGAGCATATCCTCATCTTTTCTAACACCCTTTAGGACTAATGCTATGGGTAATGGATATTTGGCATTCGACGATACTGTAATTAAGGACACGTCATCCGTCCTCGAAGGCAAATAATCTATGTAAAAAATTTATGGAGGTGTCGGGGCCGAAGGCCTGGGCACTTCTTCTACCTCAACATCTACTAGTTGCTTGGAATGTTTTTTTTGATGCACTGAAGAGTGCTCCTACTCGCGTTGGCGCCATATTTGATATATGCTGAATTTGTGGATGAACACTCTATATCTGTGTGGGTTGCTGTAACTTGACTTGGGGAACTTTTGCTCTGTTTGCTCAAGCTTGCATGCAAAACATAACTTAGAATTTCCTTCGTACTCAATATTTGGTGTGTTCATGCCAAGTAGACCCGTCTTATCTTGCCTTAACTACCTTGTCCAATCTAGCATTGAAGTGGGTAACTGGTTAACTAAATGCTCTTTAAGTGCCAAATCCCCCTTATGATCCTCCTTATGTACTGTTGATCACTCTAGGATTTTCGACAACTTTTCAGATTTAATGATGTTACAATGCTTTAATAATCTGTCACGTCGGTTGTCCAATCATCTTTTTCGTGCTTGACTGTATTTAACGGTCTTTTCGTGCCATCCTGTGCAGTAATGTGTTGCTCGTCGCAGGCAAGCCTGTTCATATCTTCTTGTTGAACTTGACGCAGTGTTCACTTCGTGTAATATTATTAGTCTGACTGCACAAGTTTTGCTACCTTGGGATTGCACATACTTGTTTTCCTATCGCTAACTTTTTTAGTGTTTTTCCTTTTTCTACTTTTTATTTGGTTTTTCTTGTTTTTCTTGCTACTATGGTACATCTACTATAATACATGGGTTTATGCGCTGCACGGGTCACTGCGCGGACAATCAATTGTCTCTATAGAGCTTCAGTCAACTTCCATTCACCATTCCATCCAAGATCTATCCATCCAAGGTTCCCAATCGTGCAACACTTATCTTTGTTATCTACCGGATCACATACGACCCTAACCAGTGCATGTGAAACTTCCCTAGGTGCTGTAGAAACTTATTGTCATAGAGTAAGACCAAGTTGCCAACTTGGAATTTCTTGGTTCTTATATGTCGATCATGCCAGGCCTTCTCTCTAGATTTTTTCACCTATTGATGGAATTCGACCAAAAACCTGTCCTCCTCAAGCTGGACTAACTGCGCTAATCTCTCCTCTATTGCACCTGTTTCTGAAATCTCAGTGATGGTTGCAATGCATAAAGCAGGTACAATGAACTCCATTGACATTACTACTTCCTGTCCATATACCAATCAGGATGATGTCTTCCCTGTCAGCTTCTTACTTGTAGTTATGTATGCCCATAGTATCGCAGGGATGTGTAAGTCCCAATCGCCTCTTCCAACATTGTAGATCTTTGTCAAAGCATTCTCCAAAATTTTATTGAAAGCTTCTACTATGACATTATCCTGAGGGTGATATGGTGTAATTTTTTGATGATGAATATGAAATTCCTCAGTCAATGCAACAATGGTTTGGTTAAGAAAGTGCGTACCTTGGTTGCTAACTAATATGCACGAACATCCAAACCTGGTGACTACATTCTCAAATAGAAACCCTGTAGCAGTTTCTGCAGTGCAATCGACAATTGGTGTTGCTTCTGCCCACCTGGTTAAATACTTGGTCACAGTGATGATGTACCTTGCTCTTGATCTCCTTGCTTGTGGGTTGATGGGACCCACAAAATCAATAGCACACTTATTGAATGCTTGCAACATAACTTGTGGATTTAATGGCATTTCATTGCATTGAGATGGTTTAACCACTCTTTGGAATACGTCACATGACTGACAATACTCCTTCGCGTCCTTAAATAGTGTAGGCCACCAAATCCCTATGTATAAAATCTTTTGTGTCGTTGTTGTGTATGCGTAGTGTCCTCCAACAATCCCATTGTGTGTTTCCTCCAATATGGATGTTCTTTCTTGTTCCAGTATGCAATGCCTCAAGATTCCATCTGCCCCTAACATATACAAGTTCCCTTCAATTAGTTGATAGTTTGTTGCCTTGAATACCAATTGTTTCTTCTGTGCCACTGTCATGTCGGAGGGAGCCACACATGTATGTAGAAACTCCACAATGTCCGCGAAATAATCATCCACCATCCCGAATGTGAATAATTGTGCATCCGAGAAATTATCATCTAAATCACTTGCATCCTCTCCAGTCTATAGATTTTAACCTTGTACAATATTTTCTGCAAACAGATTTTCAATAAAAGAACATAAAACATACAATGGAAAATAAAAAAATTACATAGAGTTTTTTCCCCTGGAAACCCAAACCAGGAAAACCAACATATTCTATATTCATTCATCATGATACATTGTTTACAATACAATATACATATAGGAGCCAACAACATCCAAAACCCTAACCCAATGACCTGGATTAGTCAACAACCCTAATTCCTTAACCGGAAATAGAAAACCATCGGCAAAAAACCATATGCCAAAAAACTACCTAAATATGTGACACGTTTCCTGAGGTAGGAAATTTTTTTTCGGGGGCACTGCCCTTGAACCCTCGCATAGGGGACTTCACCCCCCTGTGCACCCGATGCAACGCAGTCACTACTCATCATGAAAATAATATAACACATACCCAACATTCTCCCACTTGTTGTTTTCTTTGCATACAGGGGGTTACATAGTCAACAATCCATAGCAGTAATACCCATGGATCCTCTACACCAAGAGAACTTCTCAATTCTCATTGGCCCCAAGAAGGGCTTGTACCTCATTTCATAGGAAGAAGGGGCTCAAGGCCCAGAGGTGTTGTAGCTGGAAAAAGTCAAAAGCCATAAATAATCCTTCTAGATGCTCGCCCTAAGGTCCTTAGAGCAATGAAAAGATTCTTCATAAAAAATGAAGGACCTTTAAAAAAAAGAAAATGATTAATAAATGCCTCGATTGATGGGGGGATGCATTTGTAGTGTCTTTTATTTTCCAGTTCATATGTCACTCAATTTTTTCTTAAATTCAAGTGGAATTGTGGTTCTCTTTACTTTCCATTGCGCATAACACTCAATGTTCGGACCATAAAAAATCAAGGAAAATAACGGGCTTGAAAAATGTTGCATTGCACACAAATGACACAACACACCCTCCACAAAGGTACCCATACATGAGACAATATGAGCCCTTGATATGTCAAGAACCCCATGCCCAAAATTGCTACCCCAATCCACCTCATACTCACTACATGACTTAGAGAGGGTTTTCTTGGGAATCTTTCCTTGACTTGGGGATTGGCCTACCCAATAGGGCACCATGCCAACCCTCCCATACCTAAAAAATAAAGGACCTTTAAAAAAAGAAAATGATTAATAAATGCCTCGCTTGATTGGGGGATGCATTTGTAGTGTCTTTTATTTTCCAGTGCATATGTCACTCAATGTGTTCTTAACTTCAAGTGGAATTGTGGTTCTCTTTACTTTCCATTGCACATAACACTCAATGTCCGGATCATAAAAAATGAAGGAAAATAAAGGGCTTGAAAAATGTTGCATTGCACACAAATGACACAACACACCCTCCACAAAGGCACCCATAAATGAGACACTATGAGCCCTTGATATGTCAAGAAACCCATGCCCAAAATTTCTACCCCAACCCACCTCATACTCACTACATGACTTAGAGAGGGTCTTCTTGGGAATATTTCCTTGACTTGGGGATTGGCCTACCTAATATGGCACCATGACAACCCTCCCATACCTAAATTTGGAAAATTTTACAAGGTCTTTGAGCATTTGTTTAGTTTGAAAAGGGGGGATTTTATGTACATGCTTATGTGGTTCTTTTATTAAACGTGGCCTACTTGACATGATACATGTGACTTGTGGACCCTTGGAGGGTGTACATGTGTGTCTTTGCAGGACCTTACCCCGTGAAAGCTATTCATGGAGGAACTAAGCCACTTGGACCTCCATAGGGGCTTGAAGGCCCATTGGTTGGATGTAGCACTCCACCCATTGGATATCTTTCAAGATGAACATTGCACTTGAGAATGTGACTTTATCACTTGAACAATGCTTTGAACCATGAAGAGAGGATGTTGTCACCTTCCCATACCCAAACATCCCTCTTGGGAGGCATGACATCACATTTTGGGAGGACGTTTGACCATTTTTGTGCACTTGGTGGTGTTGTAGGCTTGAAGGCCCACTTATTTGGTTGATATTGGGATGATGTGGCACCTTCCTAGCTTGACGTCACAGCCTTTGGAAGCTTGTATTCATACGTACCACCTTGGAGAGGATTTTTAAGGGCTTGGGTTTCCTCATATAAATATGAGGCAAGTCATTTTTAATAAATCATACCTCATCACTTGGAAAAATACTCTTGGACTAAAATTTCGCCCGTCTTGGGCAATTTTATATCTCTCTTTTCTTGTCATTATGGATGCTACACTTGTCTATTGGTGGAATAAAAGATAGCGACTTCTCATGGATGTTTCACTAGCAAATTTAGGTCATTTTGCGACAACTATTTCAACGCTATGTTGTGGATATTGCTACAAATATTGAGTCTCTCAAATGTCGTTTCATGTGAAATGGCAATTTCGAAGAACTTGAATTAACGTCGCAAGAGCGACGACCGTAGGGAACTACTCACAACTGCGACAAAAAAAGAAATATTGTCGCCAATACGACAATACAGGCGAACTAAGTAAAACTAACTATTCATCGCTATTATGACGATCACATGGTATATTCGACGACAACTTTCCGTGGTTTATATAACATCTTCATCGCAACATTTCTATCGTGTGTCGCAATTGTGACGACAACTTTTCCTTGTTTATGTAGCAAATTCGTCGAATGGTTTTTATTGTCGTCGCAATTGAGACGCCCACAAGGTATATACCGACAAACAACTTTCATGGTTTATATAACAAATTCGTCGCAACATTCCTATAGTGTGTCACAATTGTGATGACAACTTTCCATGGTTTATACAACAAATTCGTCGCAACAATTCTATAGTGCGTCGCAATTGAGACGACAACTTTTCATGGTTGATATAGCAAATTCGTGGCAAGATTTTTATTTTCGTTGCAATTACAACACCCTCATGGTATATAGCAATGAGAAACTTTCTTGGTTTATATAACAATTTCGTCGCATAAATTTGTTGTCATCGCAATTGCAACGACAACTATTTATTTAAAAAAAAAAAAAATTATTTATGGGCAAAATAAATAAAATTTTATTTTTGAGCAATCTTATTGGAATCTTTAAAATTAAGGGTTTATTGGGGTTTATGCCAAGTAGGTTTTGGTGTTTTCTAGTATATTGATGATGTCTTAGTGGTGCTTTTATCATTGACATTAGAAACATTTTAGGGTGGGGTTACTAATATTAAATGACTTCATTTATACATGAACTAGGTTATAGTCATATAATGACGATGATAGTTAAGATGATCATGATGGCAATGCCCCTCTTAAATTAAATACAATATTTTGCATGTTTGGAACTCTTAGGTGGTTATGGTACCTTAGACAAGTTCAATCCTTATGGTACCTTAGATAAGGTTACTAGTGCTTATAACAAGATATATGACTCACACTTATTTCGTAATCATTAAACCTTAACCAAGCTAAGTAAGGATATGTAACTTGTATTGTGATTATTCCATAATGAGACCTCTTTCTTCAGAATCTAACTTACCTCGGATCAGGCTAGGCGACAAGTACTATGGAAATGGGAGCTGGAAGGTGGAGGAGAAAATTCCTCCAAGTTGGCAGCTGGACAACCTTACAGGTACAGGTAGGGATTTCAACGTAGAGGTAGACAAAGTGATTGGCAAGGAGGAGGATCATCCTCACCACTTTTCCAACCATCTTGTAGAGGAGCACCTCCAATTCCTCTTCGTTATCAGGAAAAAGCAGGAGGACCATGTACACTCTCAGAATGTCATCAGCCAAAGAATGAACATCTTGTTCGAGGCACTCTCGGATGCTCCATGGAATGCTAGATGTCTAATGTGCAGCCAACGGTTCACCCAAGCATACACTATTCATGGACAACCAACCCCAACAATGGACTGAACCCCCCAGCTTCCATTTTTTTTGTCTTTCTAGTTGCATAGTCCGTGGTCCAATAGGCCACGATAATAGGATAGATCTGAAACATACATTTAATTAGAAAATGTGGCATCATGTGTATAAATACATAATGGAAACTTGTTCCCAATGGAAAATTCATGCCCCAGAAGTAAGAAATGGAAACTGGGCCCAAATTACAAAACTCACATGGCGGAAAAGAAAAATGGAAGTATTCATTGTCCCTTTCTGCCCTTTCTATTACCAAAGTCATATTCAATGGTGATCTTGCACATGTTTGTGCTTGCGGAACCTCAAGGTTGTCGAAATCAAGTGTTGTTGTGAAAGTGTATGTACCCTTGCATCTCAAAGAAGACAATCAGATATCTAAGCCAATTGTTGAATTTATTTGCATCAAGTCTGCTATTAAATATGATTTCCACCTTAGCATTTATTTTGAAAGGATTGGCTACACCCAATATCAATTGTTGGCCAATTGAAGTGTTATTTCTAATAGAATTGACGCTTAGGGGATTTACCCATACACTTGGAATAGATATTATATGATCTCTCACAAGGATGGACCATGCTTATCTTAGACATCATTGAATTAACTAAAATATTTTTTTCTTTCACACAAAACATTGTGAGCCTATGAAATTACTATGTAGTTGATGAACCTATCATTCAATATATTGAATTCTTTTTGGAAATGATTTCCTCCTTGTTTCAGATGGGAATTAAATCATAATGCTCCTCAATATTCGATAACTTAGTAATTCAAACTCCAAGGGTACTTATCCAATAGTAAATAATTGTTGTATTTCCAAACCATCAATATGTTTCTCACAACTTTTCAATGTTGTAGGTTTGGAAACCAATGCTTTGATTCCAAAATTAATCAGCATCAACTATAAACTTGGTTAGTGACTCTTCCAAGGTTTGGTTCTTAAAACACATTGCTTATTTTAATTTATGTGTGTGTGCAATAGGAATTACAAAGAAACATCCACAAATGACATTCAAGCATCAACAAGAAACGCATAATATTTTCATAAAAATAACAATGGATTCACTAAAGGGGCATTGGTTCATTGGTAAGGTTGATGGAGTAGTAAGCCATCCACCATGTTTCCATTCTTGTTGTGGTTTTCCACACTCAAATGGTATGAGTCCCAAAGAGATGAATATGAGTTGAAGACTTGAACAATTTTGGCGAAAAAGCTACCCCTCAAACCTAGCACCTAAGTCAAAGGAATTTTGTGTTATGCAATGCAACCCTCAACCTCAAGGTGTGCTTCTCAAACCACTTCCAACAAAAATAAACGTGTAATAATATCCATTATGAGACATATGTAAAACAAGTTTACATATTTGGTCAATGAGCCTTAAAGGGCTCCATGTCTTGCCCCATCAATCACCCGTGGGTATACTTCATATGAATAAAATTAATATCTTGAAAAAATGATTGTCATTCATTTTCCCCCCATCGAAGTTATCATGCTTCCCCCATATCTCTTAAAAATAACATGAAGGTATAGGATATCATTTCAAAGTCTCTAAGTTGTTGTCACCATGGGGTCTGAACATTCATTGTTTCTATAAGGTACTATATCTTAAACATCTGACATGAATATATTTCAACAAATTGATGATTGGAAAGTATTGTCGTCTACCTTTCTCGGGTACTTTGTCATCATAGAAATGGAAGCATCAACACCAAACCACATATGGAAACAATTGTATTGACTATATGGACAGAAAAAGAAAGCAGATTTATGTCAAATCATCAGAAGTTGTCAAGAGGTCAGCAAGCATATCTTCTATCAAATAACAATCAGTAAGGAAACTAAGCACATAATATATCTCCCACATTTCCATAAACAGAAAAACCAGATTTTGGTCAAAAACTTGAAAGAAATATGAGACTTACTTGATGAAAAATAATGACATGACGATCATGAAGTTGTTGAATGATCATGTTACAAACATTAGTCTTTTTGGAAGTCGTACCACCCGCAACACCTGCAAAATTCATGTGCAAGTATTTTTAATAACAAATAATTAACATCTACGTGAATATACATGATACATGTAGATAAGGTTTTTACAATATTCACTTCACACATCCATCCTAATGTCATATGAAAAAAATCCTCTTAATCCATCTAGCATACAACATTGTCTATAGTTTTATACTTTGGGATTATTAATAAGCTCTAAGATATTTTATGTAAGGAAAATGTT
>JZKD02S0012803.1:157713-169757 GCA_000966675.3 Picea glauca
CAAGGATGATATAGAGAAGACAATTGAGGAATTTCTAGCGATGGGACACATCAGACCAAGCAACATCTCATTCGCTTCTTCAGTTGTCTCAGTTCTAAAGAAGGATGGCACCATGAGGATGTGCATTGATTACCGAGCCTTGAACAAGAAAACAATCAAGAACTGGTATCCTATCCCACACATTGACAGGTTGATGGATGAACTGCATGGGGCAGTTTTCTTCTCAAAGATTGATCTACGCTCTGGGTATCACCAGATCAACATCCAAGAGCAAGACATAGAGAAGACGACATTTTGATGTCACTTTGGAAATTTCGAGTTCCTGGTTATGCCATTTTTCCTAACCAATGCACCTCTACGTTCCAGTCTTGCATGAACCACATCTTTAGGGATCATTTGAGGAAATCAGTCTTGGTTTTCTTCGACGGCATCTTGGTCTACAACAAGACATGGTAGGAGCATCTGAGGCACTTGGATGAGGTATTGAGCATGATGAAGGCACAATCATTATATGCCAAAGAGTACAAGAGTGATTTCGATATGACATAACTCCTTTACTTAGGCCATATCATTAGTGCACAGGGGGAACAGGTGCACCAGGAAAAGCTCAGGGCCATTCTGGACTGGCCAACACTCATGAATGTAATAGAGTTGAGGAGTTTCTTCGGGCTGTGCAGCTATTACAGGTGGTTCGTCCAAGGTTTTTCTCATCTTGGAGCACTACTGGTGGATCTTACCAAGCATGGGGATTTCATCTGTACCGAGGAATCATGAAAATCCTTTGATTACATGAAGGAAGTCATGAACACTTGTCCAATGTTGGCATTGCTAGACTTCACCTTGCCATTTATACTAGAGTGTGATGCATCCGGCGAGGGTATTGGGGTAGTTTTGATGTAGGGAGGACATCCCATTGTATTCGAGAGAAGAAAACTTAGTAAGCCTGAGAAGTTGTACTCCATTTATGACAAGGAGATGTTGGCAATCATGCATGCCTTGACCAAATTTAGACAATATTTGGTGGGCATCAAATTCGTGGTCAAGACGAATCACAACAACTTGAAGTATTTCCTTGAGCAAAAGGACCTCATTGAGCACCAACAGAAATGGGTGACGAAAGTACAGGCATTCGACTTCGACATAGAGTATGTTAAGGGGAAGAAGAACATTGTGGCTGATGCACTATCGAGGAGACCTGCAGCCTGTTCTTTGATGGATATTTCAGCAGATTGGAAATCCCACTTGTTAGTGGAATATTCCAAGAACAAGTTTGATTGTGAGGTGATGGATAGACAGATACAGGATGAAAAGTATAGGGTCATTGATGATGTCATATTATACAAGGATAGAGTCTACTTGGTGCCAGATTTGGGGCTCAAGAAGAAGATCCTCACATCAATTCATGATTCACCACTAGCAGGCCATCAAGGTTTTTTCAAAACCTACAGACAGATCAGGGAGAGGTTCTGATGGAAGGGCCTCAGACAGAATGTTATGAGACATGTCAGTGAGTGTGTGACTTTCCAACATAACAAGTCAGAGCATACTCTTCTAGCAGGGCTACTTTAACCACTCCCCATTCCAGAGCAGAAATGGGAGAGTATATCGATGGATTTCATCACAGGCCTACCCAAGGTCTAGTGTAAGGACTATATTTATGTAGTGGTCGACAGATTGACCAAGTTTGCTCACTTCTATGCCATACCAACATAGTACAACACAGTTCAGGTAGCTGAGCTATTCTTCAGGGAGGTCTTCAGACTTCATGGGTTGCTGATGAACATCGTCAGTGACAGGGACAACCGGTTCATGGAGACATTCTGGAGAGAGTTGTTTCAGTTGGTGGGGATAGATATGACACCCAACGCTAACTATCACCCTCAAACATATGGGCATAACGATATTTCCAACAAGTGGGTTGAAGGATATTTGAGGAACTATGTAGGTAGACAAAAAAGAACATGGGTAAAGTGGCTACATGTAGGAGAGCATTGCTACAACACCACTTTCCGCATGTCCATTGGTATGAAACCCCTCCAAGCATTGTACGGATATGATGCTCCCACTTTGGTAGACTTGGTTTTCGGGGAGAGAAAATATCCCAAGGCCAAGGATTGGATCATAGAGAGTCAAGAGATTCTCAAGTTGCTGAAAGAGAATCTACAGATGACACAGAACCGACAGAAGATGAGTGTGGATAGGCACATGATAGAGCACAACTTTGAGGTTAGGAATTTGGTTTTCTTGAGACTCCAACCTTATAGATAGTCATCTCTAAAGAAGAGTGGGGCCGAGAATCTCAACCCTAGATTTTATGGCCCTTGCAGGATCATGCGCTGAGTAGGCAAGGTTGCTTATGATTTAGAGATTCCAAAGGGGAGAAAGATTCATAACATGTTCCACGTATCTTGCCTAAAAAAGGAAGTGGGACAATTCATTAGCACATCAGAGAAGCTTCCCCCATTAGATGAGGAGGGATAGTTGGAGTTGGTTCCGAAGGAGGTTTTGGAGTTCCGGGAGTGGAAACTGAGGAGCAGGGTCATCAGAGAGTGTTTGATCAGATGGAGAGGGATTCCAGTAGAGGATTCTACTTGGAAGAGTGAGTAGGTGTTGCAGCACCCTGGACTGGTATTGCTTGAGGACAAGCAATTTTGAAAAGGGAGGGCTGTAATGTCCCTTTCTAAATAGGAGCTCCAGAGAGGAGGCCTAATTGTCTAAACCGTCCAGTTAGACTATAGACAGGGCCAAAAAAGGGGTAAACAGGGTTACTAGAGGTCACTCCAGTCAAAGGTGTTATGTTTGGAAAGTGACATTGAGCTAAAAATGGTTAAAAGTGCTTTTAAGTCATTATGAGCTAAAAATAGAACATCTTATCACACTAAATTGCCTTGGGTCTTTTAGTTTGCTTTAATCCTTTTTTAAGACTTAGATTTTAAGTTTCATCCCTTTAAAGTTTATGTTTGGTAGGACCCCTTAGATGAATAAAGTTTTGAGTCATAGCTATAGTTTGATCCTCAAATTGATTTTTGGACTTAAACCCTTTTTAGTTCATGACTTAAGTTTTGGGAGTCTTTCATGATTTGTCTTTAGGATCGATCCCTCCACTCCCATGACTAGACTGATGTGACACACCATTCTCCTCACTCATGACCTCGTGGGCATGCCTTGCTGTCCTTGCTTACCCGTCCAATCATTTTTTAAAATTGGAGCGCTGCTCACTCATCGGGCGGTTTCATAGTGCCTTACTCGTTCATCATGATTTCCACCATGAGTTATGATTACCATGACTGATGTCATGTTCCTTGTTTTCAGTGCCTGGAGTTGGTTAAAAATACCTCCAATATCTCACATTTACGAGCCCTGATAATGGTTTATGATTTGAAAATTCATGAATGTCGTGCTGCTCAAACTCATAGTTCTGACCAGGTGACAACGATGCAACCAAATTTGATGTTGAGGTAGATTCGAGGGCCAAAATGTTCGCAAATTCATCCTGAGATTTTTCTGAAGCTTTAAACATGTTTCTACTACACATGTATCCTGTGTTGCCTCCTCTGCATATTAGATTTCACAAAAAATTAGTGCTCAGAGTTTGGTTTATCGGGCTTGCACAGTTGTAAGGGAATCATCTTCGCATCACATCCTTGTCTCCTCTCTTTTCAAGCCTGTAAACTTCATTTGCTTGTATTAAAGTCTATCTAAATATGCTCGCCATAGCTACTAAGGTTGCAAGAATATACACAGTCTATCTTCTGCATACACGTCGTGCTACCCAGAGGCACTGCTTAACCCCTCTGTGTCTCCCCTGCTTCCTTTCATCTTTGAGTTAAGCGTTTTTACCCAGCTACAAAGGGCCAATTGCAGAATACCCCCTCACTGTCCAAACTCTCAATACCTGTATAAATGTAAGGGTGGAATTCTCACAGTCAAAACTTGGCTTACTAGCACCAGTCTATTTTAAAAGTTCAGCCTTGTACATTTGAAGCCTGATTCTAAGTCTTCCTGGTTATTACTATCCCATAATCCTTTAAAAGCTCTCATTCTAAGCCATGGAGACTTCTTAATCAAAGAAGACACACAAAGGGGTCAAGGTGGTTAGGACAGAACCTGTGGACATGCACATTTTTGATACAGAGCCCATGGCAAGAGAGGTTTTTCAAAGAGTGGGATGCCTCTCTTTCTGCTAGAATATGCAGAGAGGCCATCCAGAGGTGATAAGAAAGTTTGCATTACATTTTGATGGCAGGAGAACCAAGGTTGGGGATTTGGAATTTGAGGAGACTGAAGCCTCTATCTTAGCTGCAACAAAAGTCCCTATTACAGGTGAAAAGTGGTTCAAAGCCATGGCTTTGAGTTCATCCTATGCCAAAGATCTCTTTAAACCTAAACATCAAGCCAATGATTTGTCTAAAGGTGTGCCAAGGAGTCAATTGATTGAATAGTTTGACATAATATTGAAGATCATCCAGATATATTTTACATGTGAAGGGAGATTTAACATATTTTACCAGTACCATATAAGGCTTTTGCTTCATTTTACTTGTAAAGTTGAAATGAATAGCCCCTATTATTTGTTAAGGAGCATAGGTAAAATGTCAAACATGATTCAATCCAAATCTAAGGATGTGGATTCTGTCCTTTTCCACTTCGAATTGATCAAAATGATAGTCTCTGAGGAATTGGGTAAGAAAGAGATTTCATGGGAGCATTTTTTTGTTACTTCTCACTTCAAGTTGGATCTAGCATCTACTCCTCAATCACAGAATGCAAGTCCTTTGATGCAGGAGCATCTCTCCACATCAGCCAGCCAGCCAACCAACCACGTTAGTGAATTCAAATCACGTGTTGAAGAGAGGCACAACCTCATTTGAAATCTGAATTCAATGTAATTAAATGCTTAGGCTATTGAGCTGTGAAACTGTGCCTTTGTGTAGGTTGTAGATAAGAAGGACTTTAATGTTTTTAAGGCTGAGATCTAGATCCGGATAGTGGACTAGACAAACCATTCAATGTGATTGAAGAGGGTAGGTAGATTGGAGGGAAGAGCTCGAAGAGCCCCCTCATGTAAAAGATCGATTGTATCTCTTAGAGGGTAGAAGTAAGTGTGGTTGAGATAGAAGAGAATCTGTGAGTAGAGAGCAGAAGAGGAGGAACCGAGACCTTGTTATAGGCCGTGCTTAGGAACACCTTGTAAAAACAAGCATTTTCCATTTTAATATAAACATAATCAGTTTTTACTGCATGGATTCTGTGTTGAATGAATGTCTGTGAGTGTTCATATGTGCTGTAGATGTATACTGTAGGTTTGCATTTGCAGGAGTGTGTCTGATTTCAGGTAAAGGTCTTTGAGGCTTCATACCAAGAGGGTGTGATAGAACGCTGTGGGTTCTGATAGCTGTGCACAGAGCATGCATTTCTGAATATTGCGGTTTCAGACAAAGACGTGCTGCGACACAAGAACTGAAATCAACAACTCAACGAAAGACCTCAAGGTTGCTGAACACCTTGGAGGCAAGGCTATGTAGGAGAGACACAATTGCAGACATAAGCTTTGAGGAGTTCCGTGAAGCTCTGCCAAGTGGGCATTGAGCCAGTGCAAGGAGTGCATAAAGATAGAACTCTGTTGTGAGTTCAGGAAGAAGAATCAGAATCACTGAGGATTCTGAGAGCTTTGCCAGGTGGGCATTGAGCAGGTGCATAGGTGCACAAGAGAAGAGGATAGAACTGTGGGAAGTTCTGGGAGAAGATACTCTACCAGGTGGGCATAGAGACAGTGTGCAGACAATCACAGGAGAGGAGAACTCTTTGATTTCTGTATTATGAAGGAAGAATCCACTGAGGGATCTTCAGAGGGTTGCTGAACACCCTACAGATTCAACAAGAGGTTGCTTGAGTAGAAGGATAGCCAGGAGGGAATTACATTCTCCATCTGAGGGAGAAGGAAGAAGGATAAAATCCCTTAGGGGTCTGAGCGTGTGAGAAGCTCAGGAGATAGCAGCACTGTGTGTGCATCAGAATACCCTGCAGAGGCGCAGAAGTCAAAGAATCCTTCAAGGATTCGAAAGGAGCAAATCTCAGGAGGAACAACGTCGAGGAGAGCGCAGGCGAGAACTCAGGTAAAGGAGTTCACAAAAGAGAAGGAAGGAAAAGGTCGAGGCCTTTGGGAACTTGGAGTTTTTCCAAGTGCAGGAAGTAAGTGTGCAAGCTCAGGAGGGAGCACAGCCGCTGTCAGATCGGCTGGAGAAGGATATCTGGACCGTTGGTTTCTACATATAGGGAGCATCAGAACAAGCATACAGAAGGGGGAGATCGTGAGCCGTTCGATCTCATTCAGAAATCCTGTCAGCCGTCAGATCAGACAGGAGGTGCACAGGGTTTAACCCTTCTCACGCCAGGCAGAAGTCCCGACAGGTATCGGGATATCGACGTTCATGAAATCGGGAGTCACGATGACATGAGATTGGGATTTTCTATAAGAAAAGTCCCGGGAACGATCTGGAACATCCGGTTGAGGAGACACGTGGCGAAGATCGAGCGACCCATCGGTATATCGGCTACCGGGGTTTTGAGTTGACAGAGAATTTCTGTCATCGGGGTATCAAAAACTCTGAAATTGCGAGATTGGATCAGGGCCGTCCATCAGTCAGGACACATGGCGAAGATCCAGATTATCGGGTGAAGTCCCGATAGAAAATTCAAAACGAAGCATCGGAGTTCGGCATTTTGCAAGTCCTGAAGACGAAGCACCCGAGACATCAGAAGTCGCAAAATCGTGAGGAGCGATCAAGACCGTCCATCTTGAAGGGACACGTGGCAGTGAGCGAGGCCTTCGAAAAAGGTCCCGATAGGAGAATCACATCGGGGAATCGGGAATCAAGATATCGGAGATCCCGTGGACAAAGTGTCCTTGCATTTTGGCATTGGAAAGTCTGAAACCCCAAAAGGGTGGAAAGCTCCATTGTGGGGGGCCAGCTGTCATCATATCGACACATCGGGATTCGACGGATCGCGAATCCTAAGGACGAGTGCATTTCAGCATTGCGATGTATGAAACCCCGACGAGAGATTAAGACATTGGTCATGGGGGATAGTGGTCATATGGGCCAAGAGCTTAGCCAGGAGGGCTAACGCGTAAAGTGCCATATCGACAGATCGGTGATCAGGAGATTGTGAGGACATAGGTTCGTGACATCGAGGGTCACGAAACCCTGAATTCTGACAAAGAGTATGACTGCGGTCATATAAGAGGAGGTCGCATGGACCAGGGCATAGCTAGGAGGGGCTAAGGCCGGAAAGGAGCGCATCGACGAATTGGTGATCAGGGATTCAAGAGGACAGGAACTCTTTATGTCGGGGATCACGAAACCCCGAAACCCAAAATTAAGTCGGGGAGTTCACGGTTGAATGCATAAAGCCGTGTAGGTGAATAAAGGACCTGTGGATTGGGTTTTCATTAGGGATTCCAGCAGGGAATCGAAAGAGCTAATTCAGCTCAAAGGGAAATTGAACTATCCTATGAGCAGGAGGGCGACGAGGTGGTGGTCATGCATTTTCCTGCATCAAGTGGTATCAGAGCCTGATTCTTGTTTGTATATTTTAGGCAAGGGAGGCATAAGAGATAGGAGAGAACTCTGATACACACCATCAAGTGGTATCAGAGCTTGAACTCTGTTTGTATATTGCAAGTAGAGGGAGGTAAAGGAGGAAGACAAAGCACTAAAGACTCTGTAGGGATTGTTTTCAGGTAGGCAACAATTAAGAAGACAGTCAGGAGGATTGTAGGATGAAGCTGGAAACACTCTTAGTGCAGAGTAACAGCAGCAGGTTTGCTAGGAAGGCAGACAGGGACAACAACATGGCTACTGAAGACCATAGGCATGATGGGAGGAAGAGAAAAGCAGAAAATCTTGCAGAGATGGATAAAGAGATCGCTGAAATAAGGGCAGACATAGATAAGCTCAAACTGCGTATGCAGCAGAAAGCAAAGCCGAGATGGGTATATGAATGGCCCATGAAGAAGCCGAAAGCAAAATGGCCAGTCAAAGATTTGATGGTCATAAGACAACGACGACTATTAAAAGGATGGTTGAGGTTTGCTGAAAACCTCAATGGACCAGAAGAGAAAAGGGTTCAGGTATGTGAACCAGAGACTGGGGAAATTCTCGATGAAGAGAATGAATTGGGATCAGTTGAGGATATCAAGAACTGCCAGGAGGGCAGAGAGGAAATTCCAGTTTTCCAGGTGGGCAACGAGTTGAGATCAGCTGGGGATCTCATGGAATGTCAGGAGGACAACCAAGGAATTTCACATTGCCAGCTGGGCAATGAAATGAGGTCGCTGCGGGATCTCAAAGACTGCCAGGAGGGCAGCGAAAGCATCTCAGATTGCCAGGTGGGCAAAAATAAGAATTCGAGACTGTCTGATAGTCTCATAAACTTAGAGGTGAGTTGGAATCAACCAAAAGAGCTGACAGAGCAAGAGGATCTAGATCAACAGATGCAGCTAACAGAGGATGAAGATTCATATGGTTTTCTAAGCCATGTGAATGAAGATGATGACAAGTTAAAAATTTTCACCATCCAAGGAGGTGATCTGAGGAGCCTTCTAATGATTGGGGGAATTCAGATATTCCTACCATTTGCCCAGGGGGAGGCAGAAGTCTATGTTGCAGATGGTGCAACAACAACAGCAGAACAGTCAGCTGTGACTATCAGGAAAGAAGAATTGGAGCAGACTTTGGAAGCTACCCAAGTAGATGAAGAAAATGAGCATTCTGAGGAATGGCTCAACATATTCAGCCAGGAAGATGAGGAAGCTGTAGCACTGAAGCTGACAACAGAGGAAGCAGAAGAGGATGATGAGCATTCTGAGGAATGGCTCAGTATTTTTAGCCAGGAGACTGAAAAGACTGCAACATGGGATTTTGCAGAAGAAGAAGAAGAAGAGGCATACAACATTAGTTTGGCTGATCCGTGGGAAAAAATTGAAGCTCTGGAAGAGAGGGTGAAAGTGCAGAGCGTGCACATCCAATAGGTGAGGTTGGATGTAGATAGAGAAGAAGGCATGGGAGATTTCAGTGATCTGCCCATGTGCCAAAATTTTTTTCTAGCTGAGGAGACTGCATGAACAAAGTCAACCACTGGAGCAACTGGACCAAGTAATAGAAGACGTCAGAAGGCTGATGGTAGATTTAGCAAAAATTGCTAGCAAGGAGTAGCTAAGTAGAAAGGAAGAAGCAGTAGTAGCAGCAACAACAACAGGAAGATGGAGTAGATGAACAACTCCAGAGAATGATTTGGGATCCAGGAGGATTTCAAGAATTGAGATGGGAAGCTCATGAGCAGGAGCTCATGAATTTTGCAACTGAGGAGTATGATGCAGGAGCATCTCTCCACATCAGCCAGCCAACCAACCAGCCACGTTAGCGAATTCAAATCGTGTGTTGAAGAGAGGCGCAACCTCATTTGAAATCTGAATTCAATGTAATTAAATGCTTAGGCTGTTGAGCTGTGAAACCGTGCCTTTGTGTAGGTTGTAGATAAGAAGGCCTTTAATGTTTTTAAGGCTAAGATCTAGATTTGGATAGCAGACTAGACAACCCATTCAATGTAATTGAAGAGGGTAGGTAGATTGGAGGGAAGAGCTCGAAGAGCCCCCTCATGTAAAAGATCGATTGTATCTCTTAGAGGGTAGAAGTAAGTGTGGTTGAGATAGAAGAGAATCTGCGAGTAGAGAGCAGAAGAGGAGGAGCCGAGACCTTATTACAGGCCGTGCTCAGGAACACCTTGTAAAAACAAGAATTTTCCATTTTAATATAAACATAAGCAGTTTTTCCTGCATGGATTCTGTGTTGAATGAATGTCTGTGAGTGTTCATATGTGTTGTAGATGTATACTGTAGGTTTTCATTTGTAGGAGTGTGTCTGATTTCAGGTGAAGGTCTTTGAGGCTTCATACCAGGAGGGTGTGACAAAACACTGTGGGTTCTGATAGCCATGCACAGAGGATGCATTTTTGAATACTGCGGTTTCAGACAAAGACGTGCTGCGACACAAGAACTGAAATCAACAACTCGACGAAGACCTCAAGGTTGCTAAACACCTTGGAGGCAAGGCTGTGTAGGAGAGACACAGTTGCAGACAGAAGCGCTGAGGAGTTCTGTGAAGCTCTGCCAAGTGGGAATTGAGACAGTGCAAGGAGTGCATAAAGATAGAACTCTGCTGTGAGTTCAGGAAGAAGAATCAGAATCACTGAGGATTCTGAGAGCTCTGCCAGGTGGGTATTGAGCAGGTGAATAGGTGCACAAGAGAAGAGGACATAACTACTGAAAGTTCTAGGAGAAGATACTCTGCCAGGTGGGCATAGAGACAGTGTGCAGACAAACACAGGAGAGGAGAACTCTTTGAGTTTTGTATTCTGAAGGAACAATCCACTGAGGGATCTTCACAGGGTTGTTGAACACCCTGCAGACTCAGCAAGAGGTTGCTTGAGTAGAAGGATAGCCAGGAGGGCATTACATTCTCCATCTGAGGGAGAAAGAAGAAGGATAAAATCTCTTAGGGATATGAGCGTGTGAGAAGCTCAGGAGATAGCAGCACTGTGTTTGCGTGAGAATACCCTGCAGAGGCGCAAAAGTCAAAGAATCCTTCAAGGATTTGAAAGGAGCAAAGCTCAGGAGGAACAACGTTGAAGAGAGTGCAAGCAAGAACTCAGGTAAAGGAGTTCGCAGAAGAGAAGGAAGGCAAAGGTCGAGGCCTTTGGGAACTTGGAGTTTTTCCAAGTGCAGGAAGTAAGTGTGCAAGCTTAGGAGGGAGCACAACCGCCGTTAGATCGACTGGAGAAGGTGATCTGGACCGTTGGTTTCTACGTCCAGGGAGCATCAAAGAAAGCACACAGAAGGGGGAGATCATGAGCTGTTGGATCTCATTCAGAAATCCCATCAGCTGTCAGATCGGACTGGAGGTGCATGGGGTTTAACCCTTGTCACGTCAGGCAGAAGTCCCGACAGGTATCGAGATATCGATGTTCAACAAATAGGGAGTCACGATGACATGAGATCAAGAGTTTCTATAGGAAAAGTCCTGGGAACGATCTGGACCGTCCAGTTGAGGAGACACATGGCAGAGATCGAGCGACCCATCGGTATATCGACTACTGGGGTTTTGAGTTGACAGAGAATTTATGTCATCGGGGTATCAAAAACTCTGAAATTGCGAGATTGGATCAGGGTCGTCCATCAGTCGGGACACATGGCGAAGATCCAGATTATGGGGGCCAACTGTCATCATATCGACACATTGGGATTCAACTGATCGAAAATCCTGAGGACGAGTGCATTTTGGCATTGCGATGTCCGAAACCCCGACGAGAGATTAAGACATCGGTCACAGGGGATAGTGGTCATATGGGCCAAGAGCTTAGCCAGGATAGTGGTAAAGTGCTGTATCAGCAGATCGGTGATCGAGAGATTGTGAGGATAGAGGTTCGTGACATCGAGGGTCGCAAAACCCCGAATTCCGACAAGGAGTTCGACTGTGGTCATATAAGAGGAGGTTGCATGGACCAGAGCATAGCCAGGAGGGGCTAAGGCCGGAAAGGAGTGCATTGGTGAATCGATGGTCGGGGATCACGAAACCTCGAAACCCGAAATTAAGTCAGGGAGTTCACGGTTGAATGCAAAAATCCATGTAGGTGAATAAAGGACCTGTGGATCGGTTTTTCATCAGAGATTCCTGCAGGGAATCAAAAGAGCTAATTCGGCTTAAAGGGAAATTGAACGATCATGTGAGCAGGAGCGCGACGAGGTGGTGGTCGTGTGTTTTCCTGCATCATCCTTTATCACTCACCAGTGTTGTTAAATCAAGGACCAGTAGAAAGAGAAAGGGCAGAGCCCCTGTTCAAGTTTCAGAGGTCAGCAAGGAGGTCACATGAGCTAAGGAGGAAGCTTGTCCTTCCCCACAAAGAGATTTTTCACCACCTCCTCCACCAGGGTTAGAAGAGGTTCCTTCTTCTACCAAAACTACATCCAAGAAAGGGAAGAAGCT
>JZKD02S0012803.1:201412-217347 GCA_000966675.3 Picea glauca
TTGAGTGTGCAGGGAAATTGAAATATCAAGGATGTCTATGGCATCAATGGACCTCCTTGGACTCTAAATCGTGTCAGGGAGTGGACTATATATGGTTTGGGTATTTCTATTTATGCATCTTTTACTTATGATCGAGTATATTATGATGTTGTTATGGATCATTGACAGTGTTTCATTGATGGATGCACGTTGACAATTTCTTTCTAATCAGACTCACATAAGGAGTAAAGGGGCCATGCACAAAAACCAGATATTGAGGAAGAGGTGTGGTAGCAGCCCTGCCGCAACCTACTAGCACACCTGTCGTGGCTCGAATGGTAGGTTTACGATTACCTAGTTCGAGAGATCCATGATGTCATGAGGGTAGACTTAGACAGTCACTCACAAAGATTCTAAGGGGTGTGCAATAATGCAGGGTCCTTATTCCTTAGAGGCCCATAGTCTCTCATAAGGTCACTTGATGGAGTATTGACTCCAAGGGTTTGACAACCACCAAAATCAGTCAAAGGTGAGTGGCACCCTTGGAGAACATAGTGTTTCTTGAAGGGCACATCACATAATTAATACTTGAATAAAGGCGAGTAGCACCCTTGGAGCACAGAGTGCGTCTTGAAAGACACGTTGTGATCTTTAATAAAGGTGAGTCAATGATCCTAGGTGCCTAGAAAACAATATTTTTTTTCACATGGTCAAACTTAAAATAATTATTAAATGAGTAATTTTTATTAATTATAAAATCTCCTTAAAAATTCTAAGCCCAGTTTAAAAATTTGAACCTAAGTCTAAAGTGGGTAAGAAGACAAAAAATTAAACTATAAATTTAATAAATGATGGGGGATGAAGAAAAATCAAGTTAGGAATTGAAAGAGTAAAAATTTGTATCTAAAGATTTAATTATATAAATGTGTGCAAAAGAATACCAATTGGAACTAAGATAAGAAATGAAATAAATATAAAAAGGAATGTGGAAGCATATAAATGAATCTAGTCTAGTCTAACTAAAAAACTTTCCTAAATTAAACATAACTAAGTTTTATAAAGGCGTCAACCATTAAAAAGGAAATAGAGGGAATAAAGGGACAATTAGGAGCGATTTTATGAGCGCTTTTAGGGCGAGTGAGGGAAATTAACATTTAATTAAATTAAATGGTGAATTTTTGGTGCAACTAAGGGATCGGGTGACAAGTGTATGAGGGAGAGTAATTCCTAATTAATTTTTAAAAAACAAATTGAATGTGCAATTGACAAGTGGATACTAAGAAAAATTCTATAAAATAAATGGATACGAGGAGGAATGAATCATGACTGGTATGTGTAAAGTTATGTTTTCGGAATTTCTTTGAATGATTTTTCTTGTGAGGGTTGGGATACCCAACTAGAAAAAGAGAGAGTGGTAGCTCGACCTTGCGAGGCGAGCTCAGAGCTAGAGTTTTTAGGTCATGTTGTGCGTGTCCCCTTTGCAACTCGAGGGGCTAAGGGGGAAGAAGAGTACCCCTAGTGTTGGTTGGGAGGTACCAATGAGGTCTTCAAGATTAGCAAGCGGGGAGTGGGATTAAGTGCAAGCGCGAGAGATCATCATCGACTTCTCGTCTTCGGTTACAATAATTTTATTTAAATTTGTAATCGCATTGGATTAATTTGTATAATCTAGTTTTTTCTTTCACCTTGCTTAACTGTGAGATATCTTAAGATCAAAAGATAAGCTCCTAGATGCTTTTATAAATGCTAGAGGCGGGTTCCTAATAATTTCATCACCATTTTTAATGTAAATATGAGCTTGAATGTATACATGTATAAATGTTTGGCCACCGTCGTTGTTAATTTCAAATCCGAGCTGAATGTATACATATATAAATATTTGACCACCACCATTGTTAATTTCAAATCTGAGCTTGAATGTCTACATACAAAATGTTTGATCACCGCCTGGTTAATTTCAATTTGATCTTGAATGTCTACATACAAAATGTTTGATCATTGCCCTTTAATTTGAACCTGAGTTTGTACTATCCGATCCATAACACATTTTATTCCAAATAGAAATTTTTCTCTAATGAGGTTTCTGCCAGCAAAAATTGATATGGAACTGATAAAAAATTCTTGTGATCCTTACCCATGTTTTTTCTTACTCTCCAACAAAGTTTTAATCTGCCAATGCAGACTCCTCCTTTGAGCTTTTGTTGAAGGACACACATGCAATTTACCTACATTTTTTCTCACTCTTCAACAAATTTTTACTCAATCAATGCACATTCCACCTCTGCGTTTTTGCTGAAGGACGCCCAGGCAATTTACCCTCCTTACCTCTGTATTTTTGGTGTAAAAATGTGCTTAGAATGTGGGGGAAACTAGCAAGAGTTTTTACCCTCCTTACCTCTGCGTTTTTGGTGTAAAAACATGCTCAGACTGTGGGGGAAATTAGCAATATTTTTTACCCTCCTTACCTCTGTGTTTTTGGTGTAAAAACGTGCTCAGACTGTGGGGGAAACTAGCAATATTTTTTACCCTCCTTACCTCTACACTTTTGGTGTAAAAACATGCTTAGAATGTGGGAGAAACTAGCAAGAGTTTTTACCCTTCTTACCTTTGTGTTTTTGGTGTAAAAATGTGCTTAGAATGTGGGGGAAACTAGCAAGAGTGTTTACCCTCCTTACCTCTACGTTTTTGGTGTAAAAACGTTCTTAGACTGTGGGGGAAACTAGTAAGAGTTTTTACCCTCCTTACCTCTACGTTTTTGGTGTAAAAATGTGCTCATACTGTGGGGGAAACTAACAAGAGTTTTTACCCTCCTTACCTCTACGTTTTTGGTGTAAAAACGTGCTCATAATGTGGGGGAAACTAGAAATATTTTTTACCCTCCTTAGCTCTACGTTTTTGGGGTAAAAACGTGCTCAAATTGTGGGGGAAACCAACATGCAGTTATACCATGTTTATCTTTGTGTTTTTATGTGTAAAACGTGCTATCTTGTGGGGAAAACCAACATGCATTTTTACCATCTTCATCTCTGTGTTTTTTTGTGTAAAATGTGCTAGCTTGTGGGGGAACCCACATGATTTTTTACCTTCTTTATCTCTGCATGTTTTTCACTATGTTTGCCCATAACTTTCCTCCTTATCTCTACGTTGTTGGGGAATTCACCAAGTCTACGTTTTCCTTCATGTCTCTGAGTTATTAAGTCCCTGCCTTTTTCTTATTCCTACACTTTTTTTTGGCATTAAAAGATGCGCTACACATTGGAGTGTCCTTTAGTTTCATTTGATTTTAGTTATTAATATTCAAAGGCATATATCTTCTTTCAATGCGATCATATAGTTTTATATGTATCCTTTTCCTTATGATGTCTAGAAGTCTTCAAGTTTAATATTCGTTGTTAAATGCCATTTTATATCTCAATGTTAATTTTAATGAGCACTTTAGATATCTATGACCTGTCAATAAAAGTCTCTATTGAATGCTTGATTTATTTTGGGGCAAGTCTATAAATGAATGAAAGAATTCTATTAGCGCATGCATTATAGGTGATGTATCGAATTTACTTGAGTATGAATTAAATTGTTGGACTACTATAGATTAATAACACCTAATTTGGGTACTTTACAATGTAAATTTTAAGCCTCATTGAAAAACATGACTACTTTGCGCATGAATTTGGAATTGATACTTATTTTGTGACATATATTAAAAGAGATGTATTGAATGTTTGGATGTGATTTGATTACATGAGCTCCTTGATTAATGTTAATGTGTGATCAATTTAACAATTATATTTTTTGTGCGCCTTGAATAATGTAGAGGGGTGATTACTTAAGTAAAATTCATGTGCCATGAGATAAATCGATAGTTCTCTCTGGCGAAATGAATAATTAATAATTGATGAATGATTGAGTTATAAATTTACCTTGCACCATGTATTATGTTGTGATTAAATTATTGGATTGCTTGCGCATTGGATTAACAATGGATGTAAAATGATTTAGCTTGATTACTTGCGCGCCTTGAAATAATGGTGATGCATGATTAGTTTAGTAACAAAATATACTTGCTCGCCTTAATTTAAGTGGGCATGTGATTGCTTCGTCATTATTCTTTTGCACCTTGAATTTAAATGTTAACTAATCTGGCGTCATGAATTTATTAGATATATGATTGATTGAGTGACTAGTTTTCTCTTGTGCCTTACTTAAGTCGACATGTGATTGTTATAGAATTGTTTACTCTCACGCGCAACAAATATTTAATTGTTGATGTATGAATGATAACGATACTGATTACCCTTGCGCCATGATTAATTGATGAATATGATTGATGGATGGATCTAGTTGATGATTGGACATGTTTTTTAGTCGGATGTTGACACCTCCTTGTTCCTCAGAACAATCGCTAGCCCTGAGACCTTAAATGGTTAAAATCAATTGGAACTTGGGCTTGAGCGTTGCTTATGTGTCCTGTAGGTCCTAACCTTGCAGGGTAGGTCAGGTGGGTAGTCATTTTATATTCATTATCTAATTGTACGTGTCATAAATTGTTTCAAGATGCTTATGATGTGTTGATCTGCTACACTACTTATGTTTATGTGTCACTATCCTTCATTAACACGTTGAATGTGTTGTTAGTGATTTCCATGATGAGTAGCTAGTACTACTTTTACTTATGATGTTGTTGATTAGGTGTTGATGTGATCATGTGTTGATGTTAATTTATTAATGTAGGTAAAAAAAATTTACCTTTTGTGCTTCGCTTTTTCTTAGGCATAATAGAGGTCCATTACATATGGTATCAGAGTGGGTTCAACCCCGTGACTATGGATCGTCACACCTTCCACTTTATTTTACACTCGATTAATAACTTAGCACTAATTTTTTTTTTTAACTTGTCCATGCGGTAATCATGGTTAGAGGATGTCATGGAGGTTCACAACGTGGTGCTAGGGGAGGAGGTGTGATGCCTCCAATAGCACCCGTGCTAAAGGGGTCCAACCCCCAAGGAGAAGAACAAGTCATTGGGCATGAGTAGATTGTTGTGCGGGATGTGGTTGGGTTGATGAGGTCCTATCAAAGGATATCCGAGGCCTTGATTAATGGTCTAGATAGAGATGAGGCCAGGTCACCTGTACCCCTTGAGGGTCCACAACGTGCCCCAGTTGGTACTAGTAGCATTCACCGATAACTTGAGAAGGTCAAGTTTCCTGAGTTCTTGGGTGCCACGGACAATGAGACCACCGAGGCATGGTCAGAGAACATGGCGATGTGCTTCGCACTTCACAAATACACCTCCAACATGAAGGTACACATGGTGGCATTTTAGTTGAAGGGGAGAACTCTTCTATGGTGGAAGATGCTCCTGCCACAACTGAACATGGCTGTTGAAGACGTGTCATGGGAAATTTTCGAGGAGCAGTTTCGGGAGAGGTATTTGTCAGAGGAATTCATTGAGCGCCAACTAAGTGAGTTCAATGCCTTACGACAGGGTGGTCGTATAGTGCCCGAGTATGAGGCCTGTTCCACGGAGCTGCTTAGGTAAGCTCCATATATGAACACCAAGAAGCTCAAGGTCAACAATTTTGTGTTCAACCTTAACATCAACATTCATGCGATAGTGAGGATACTAATGCTTGATACGTTGCACGATGATGTCTAGAAGGCCCTCATAGCTGAGGAAGAGCTGATTAGAGGGGGTCAAGGCATGACTCATGCAAGACCAACTAGACGAATGATTTCAGGTGTGCAACAACATTATATACAAGCCCAACGTACATCAAGGTATCATGATACGTTGTGAGGATCCACGTTCACGACGCCTCGACGACCAACTCTTCAGCGAGGAACTCCCTACAGAGGACCACCACATCAACAACCATGTTGTTCGCAACAACATTGATTTTTTAGGACTGTTCATGACAGGTTTAGCTACGTGGAAATGGATTCAGGATCCAAGATGGAGGTTGGAGGAAGGGTTACAGACTGTAGCCTCAACTTGGGATATTTTTTCACGAAGGCCAACCTGTACGTCACGATCTTAGGATCTTATGAATTCATGATCAATATGGACTGGTTGGAATCGCTTGATGTAGTACTCAACTATAAGATGAAACAGTTGAGTTTGACCAATGATGAGGGATAGAGATGGGTGATTATAGGAAGAAACCAGGGAGTTTCCCTAAGGTTCATTTCTTCCCTACAACTATGGAAGAGTATGCACAAGGGATGCAAGCTATATGCAATCCTAGCGTTGAATGATAAGGGCGTGGTGGAAGGATTAGAAAACCTTCCGGTACTACGAGAGTTTGCAGACATGTTACCAGAAGAGTTACCAGGTTTTCTGCTCGAAGGAGAGATGGAATTTACCATTGACTTAAAACTTGGAACTGAACCGATAGCAAGAACGTCGTATTAGATGTCAACGCTTGAGTTACAGAAGTTGAAAATGCAACTAAATTAGGAGTTATTGGAGCTAAAGCTTATATGTCCAAGTGTGTCATCTTGGGGTGTGCCTGTTATTTTCATACAAAATAAGGATGGGTCGTGGAGACTCTGCATTGACTACCATCAATTGAACAAGGCAACGATCAAGAACTAGTATCTGTTGCCAAGAATAGACGATTTGTTTGATCAAATGAAAGGTGCGACAATGTTATCAATGATCGAATTGAGATTAGGATATCACCAGTTATGGATCAAAGAGGAATACATTCCTAAGACCGCATTCAAGATGAGGCTCGGGCATTACGAGTTTATTTTTTGACCGTTTGGATTGACCAATGCCCCAGGGGTAATCATGATCTTAATGAATGGGGTGTTTCGTGAATACTTGGAAACATTTTTTCAAGTATTCATTGAAGACATATTGATATATTATTGGATGATGAAAGAACATGGTGAACATTTACGCTTGGTACTACAATGTTTATGAGAAAACAAGTTATACGAAAAACTGTCGAAATGCTCTTTTTATCAATCGAGGATTCATTATTTGGGGCATGTTATCTCCGACGAAGGAATCATTGTGGACCCAACGAAGGTAGAGACTATTATGGAATGGACTGCGCTGATGAACGTACCAAAATTGCGTAGCTTCATGGGTTTAGCTGGATATTATCAATGGTTCATTGAAGGTTTTTCAAAGATATAAAATACGATCATGGAATTGCAGAAGAAAAACAAGAAGTTTGTATGGACTGAGAAATGTGCGGAAGAATTTTGAAGGCTCAAGGAGCTGTTGACGATAGCACTGATACTAAAAGTCCTTGACATGGAGGAGGACTTCTTAGTATGCACATGCACATCCAAGGAAGTCTTAGGTGAAGTCTTGATGAAAGATGATCGAGTGATCACTTACATCTCAAGGAAGTTAAGAAATCATGAGGAGAACTATGTGACACACAATTTGGATTTGTTGACCATTGTGTATGCCCTGAGAGTATGGAGGCACTACTTGATTGGACATAAATTTGAACTGAAAACTGACCACTGTGATTTGCAATACATTTTTATGCAAAGTGACTCGAATGCTCGACAAAGGCATTGGTCAGAACTGCTTAGTGAGTACAAGTTTGATATTACCTACATAAAAGGGGCAATGAACAGTGATAGATGCATTGAGTTGAAGACCGTGCATATTTTTGGTGATAGCTCTTTAGATTAATCTTCGAGAAAATATTCTAACTATACAACACGACGATGACTGGTATAAAGAGGTTAAGGAAAATATTAGACAAGACACCATGTTGGTACCAAAATTTGCAGGATTTACTATGGACAACGATGGATTAATGAGATATAATAATTGGATTTACATACCGCCTAACGAAAAGTTGATAAGTTTGATCTTAAATGAAGCTCATAGAGTAGTGTACATGGCTCACCTAGGAGTCACGAAGATGAGGGTATACCTTAAATACTTATTCTTCTGGAAAATAATGAAGGTGGACATAGTCAACTACATGGCGAGATGTCTAGAATATCAATAGGTGAAGGCTGAACATAGACATCTAACAGGATTAACAACCACACGCTATTCCAAAATCTAAATGGGAGGTCATTTTGTCGGAATTCATTGTTGGATTTCCGCTGACGACAATGATGCATGACTCAATTTTCGTGGTAGTTGACACTCTGAAAAAGAGTGCACATTTTATTCATGTGCGTATGATGTATCAAGCGTCAAACATAGCTAGATTTTTCATTAGTGAGATTGTGAGATTGCATGGCATGCCTAATAGGATCATATCTGATTGAGAATCAATGTTTAGAGGATGATTTTGGACTAGTTTCCAAGAGGCCTTGGGAACCCAACTTAACTTTAGTACAACATATCACCCAGAGACAGACGTGAATATAGAAAGAATGAACCAAATCTTAGAATATATGTTGCGTATGTACATAATGGACCAACAAAAGCATTGGGAGGGGTTCTTTCCATTGGTAGAGTTTGCATACAACAACATCTATCAAAGCACCATTAAGATGGCACCATTTGAGTTTCTTTACGAGCGACCATGTCAGACACCTTTGAGCTGTGATCAACTTGAGGATAGGGTCTTGGTAGGACCAGAAGTGATCAAAGAAATGGAAGAACAAATGAAAACGATAAGACAAAGGATTAAGGAAGTGCAAGATTGGCAGAAGAGTTATGCCGATGCGCATCGTGTTGACCATAGTTATGAAGTTGGCGATCGAGTCTTCTTGCAAGTGAAACTACACAAGAGTTCAATCAAGTTTGAAAAGGGTTCTAAACTCTCTCCTAGGTTTGTTGGACCTTTCAAAGTTGTGGAAAAGAAAGGGCCCCATGGCCTATCGACTAGCCTTTCCTAATTCTTTGAGGCGTATGCATGATGTTTTCATGTATCTATTTTGAGACATTATGTTAGTGATCATACACATGTGACTAAAATGAGTTTCTTGCAATTGTCAGATGAGGGTGCACTCATGGCAGAGCCACTTTTCATTCTGGACCATTGCATTCGACAACTACAATGTCGAACAATCGATCATATCAAGGTCTAGTGGGACAATTATAATCCACACTCGGCTACCTGGGAGTACACATATGATATGGGCCAACAATTTCCATTTTTTTTCTATAGTTAAACATTTAGATATTGTCAGATACTTTATTTACTACACATATATACTATGAAACTTTAGGACAAATTTTAAAACAAGAGGGTGTGTATGTAACATCCCGCTCTTCCGCGCACATGATTAGAATTATTCTTTGAGGACACTTGTGTGCAAGTGATCCAGTTTACTATATGGTAGTCTGTTTCTCTTATGGATTCTGATGATGATGTTGTTGGATTATGATGTTATGTTATTTAATATCTATGTATAGACAAGTGCTATTGATTGGTTTCTATTGAGTGTGTAGGGAACTTGACAGATCTAGGATGTCGATGGCATCAATGGACCTCCTTGGACTCTGAATCAAGTCAGGGAGTGGATTATATATGGTTTGGTTATTTCTATTTATGCATGTGTGACATATGATTGGGTATATTATGGTGTTGTTATGGATCATTGACAATGTTTCGTTGATGGATGCAGGCTGATGATTTCTTGCTAATCAGACTCACATAAGGAGTAAAGGGGCCATGCACAACAACCAGATATTTTGGGAGAGGTGTGGCACCAACCCCGCCACAACCTACTAGCACTCCAACTGTGGCTCAAATTGTAGGTTAATAATTACCTAGTTCGAGAGATCTAAGATGTCGCGAGGGAAGGCTTAGACAGTCTCTTATGAATATTCTTAAGGAACACACAATAAGACAAGATCCTTATTCCTTAGAGGCCCTTAGTCTCTCACAAGGTCACCTGATGGAGTATTGACTCCAAGGGTTGGAAAACTACCAAAATCAGTCAAAGGTGAGTGACACCCTTGGAGCACATAGTTTTTTTTGAAGGGTACATCGCATAATTAAAACTTGAATAAAGGTGAGTGCCACCCTTGGAGCACGTAGTGCGTCTTGAAGGAAATGTCACGATATTTAATAAAGGTGATTCAATGAACATAGGTTACTAGAAAACAATATTTGTTTTCACATGGTTGGACTTAAAATAATTATTAAATGAGTAGTTTTTATTAATTATAAAATATCCTTAAAAATTCTAAGCCTAGTTTAAAAATTTGAACCTAATTCTAAAGTGGGTAAGAAGACACAAATTTAAACTATAAATTTAATAAATGACGGGGGATGAAGAAAAAACAAGTTAGGAATTGAAAGAGTAAAAATTTGTATCTAAATATTTAATTATATAAATGTGTGCAAAAGATTACCAATTGGAACTAAGATAAGAAAGGAAATAAATATAAAAAGGAATGTGGAAGCATAGAAAGGAATCTAGTCTAGTGTAACTAAAGAACTTCCTAAATTAAACACAACTAAGTTTTAGAAAGACGTCATCCATTAAAAAGGAAACAGAGGGAATAAAGGGACAACTAGGAGCGATTTTAGGGGCACTTTTAGGATGGGTGAGGGAAATTGACATTTAATTAAATTAAATAGTGAATTTTTGGTGAAACTAAGGGATCGAGTGACAAGTGTACTGGGGAGAGTAATTCCTAATTAATTAAAAAAAATGAATTTAATGTGCAATTGGTAAGTGGACACTAAGAAAAAATATATAAAAGAAATGGCTATGAGGAGGAATGGATCATGACTGGTATTCGTAAATTTATGTTGTCGGAATTTCTTTCACTGATTTTTCTTGTCAGAGTTGGGATACCCAGCTCAAAAAATAGAGAGTGGTATCTTGACCTTGCGAGGCAAGCTGGGAGATAGAGTTTTCTGGTTGTGTTGTGTGTGGCTCCTTTGCAGTTCAGGGGGCTAAGGGGGAAGAATATTACCCCTAGAATGTTGATTAATTGGGTTGGTTTTCATTGATTTCAACCCTTGAAGAAAGTCCGGTAACGAATTCCGGTAGCACAAATGTTTGGGTAATGGACCCAAGTTTGGTTTATGTATAATGGTATGAGTTTTTATATATTTGCAGGTAATACTATTTGAGATGGATAGTGCATGTCATGCCATTTTCAGTGGTATGTGGAATGTCACATAACTCCTCACAGTTTGAGAGTTATGGCCTTACGAAGTTGACAGAGCCTCATATGATTGGCTTGAAACCCCAAAAGGTCAAAGAAGTCAAAGTTCTTGCAAAGAAGAAATTATTTAAATAATAAAGTGAAGTGACAAATTCAAAGAGGATTATTTAAATAATAAAGTTAAGTGACAAAGTCAAAGAGGATTATTTAAATAATAAAGTGAAGTGACAAAATCAAAGAGGATTATTTAAATAATAAAGTGAAGTGACAAAGTTAACGAGGATTATTTAAATAATAAAGTAAATAGAGAAATTTCTAATTATAGAAAGTGGTTATAAGAAGGTTAACCCTAAAATGAGGAAAATGGGTTAAGTGGTCAAGTGGCTATTGGATACATGGACAAGTGGCAAATTGAGAAAAGTTGGACATAGGTGATTATGTGGACAAAGTGTCCTAGAAGATGCTTCTAAGGAAGCTACTTGGAGAGGATAAATAAGAGGCAAGGCTTCTCATTTTAATCACACTTGAGAATATTGAATATCTATAGGTGACTGAGGTAACCAAAGGATATCTAAGTCAAATTTCAGAGAGAAGGTGAAGTAAAGAAGGCCAAAATTCAAGGGAGGATAAATTCTTTTGATGATGCTTTCTAAGGTATGTTATTTATAGGTCATCTCACCATTTTCACAATTAATTTTTTTCTAGAATGATTCAGATAGTGAAATTGAGAGTCCATTGAGTAAATATATCCAAGTAGTTTTGGTACAAATTTCAGCTTGTGGGTTATTGTATTTTTTGAGTTACACTCCGTGGAAAATAGGGTTTGTGGCTAGTCCTGAAACTAGTCTAAAACATGTGTTTCGGGTAAAAACGTCATAACATATTCATAACAGATCCAAATTCAGTAAGACTAAATGTGTTGGTTAGATTACAGTTTGTAGTATTTTGTGTAAAATTTTCATATCCATACAACAAATATTTCGTGTGGGGCACACTCTACAAGTTCACTCTCTAGAATAAACTATAATTCAACAAGGTATGCCATTTTTTCTATAACTTCTTTTTTGAGAGGTTCCAAGTAGTGACACTTGGAGGAATTGCATAAAACACACTGAAGAACATTGTGTACTATTTTGATATCTTTATTCATTACAGGTACACGGTTATGATTATTTAAAGTTAGGGTTGTTGACTAATCCAAAACTAGTCATGTGAGACTAAAGTAAAGTTTGATGAAAATGCTAGTCTCTTGTTGTTAAAGTTAAGGAGGGTTTGCAGGTTGAAGTATAGGTTTGTTCATGGTTGATTCACTTGTTTATGGTATAAGTTGATTACAGGTTGTTTGGTATAGGTTGGTGCATGGTTGATTCACTTGTTTATGGTGCAAGTTGATAAGAGGTTGATGCATGGTTGATGCATGGTTAAAGTTATTGGTATAGGTTGTTTGATGCAGGTTGATTGGTATAGGTTTACAGTAGTATATATCACAGTGATAGTGTGATAGTGGTTCCATCATTATACTTATACGTTAGGGTGGTTGGACGAGGCAATGACAAGTGGTTGTAGCCACCTTCCAGTTGTAGCCGAAGAACATAGGGGGTTGAAGCCTCCTTCTAGTTGTAGCCAGAGAATTGAGGAGTTGAAGCTTCCCTCGGGTTGTAGCCTGAGAAACTATGGGGTTGGAGCCTCCTTCCAGTTGCAGCTGGAAAACAAAGGAATTTGGTGCTTCCAATGAATGTAATTCTTCAAGACATATAAGAAAAAACATTTCATAGTTTTCTCCCTCTTTGGGTTTCCACGTAAAAACACTGGTGTATAGTGTATGTGTATGATTGTTCATTTGTTCATTGTTTATTTACTCTATGAATATTGGATGATAATTCTACATTGATATAACACTTTCATTATATGGTTAAAAAGGATTAGATTGCTCTATTACTGATTCGCCCCCCTCTCAGTAATTCAACATAGCATTGGCTGAGAGGTATTGATGAGGTCTTCATGGTAAACAAGCAGGGATAAGGAAGGAGCGCAAGCATGGGAGATAATCATCGACTTCTCACCTTCGGTTACATTATTTTTATTTAAATTTTTAATCACATTGGATTAATTTGTATAATCTAATTTTTGTTTTTACCTTGCGTAACTATGTGCAATCTTAAGATCAAGAGATAAGCTCCTAGATGCTTTTATAAATGCTAGAGGAGGATTCCTAATAATTTCACCGCCATTTTTAATGTAAATTTGAGCTTGAATGTATACATAAATAAATGTTTGACCACCGTCGTTGTTAATTTCAAATATGAGTTGAATGTATACATATATAAATGTTTGACCACCTCCATTGTTAATTTTAGATCTGAGCTTGAATGTCTACATACATAATGTTTGATCACCGCATGGTTAATTTCAATCTGAGCTTGAATGTCTACATACAAAATATTTTATCACTACCCTTTAATTTGAAGCTGAGTTTGTATTATCCGATCCATAACACATTTTTCTCGAAATCAAAATTTTTCTTGAATGAGGTCGCTGCCAGCTAAAATGGATCTGGAACTGATAAAAAATTCTTCTGATCCTTACCCACATTTTTTCTTACTCAAACGAAGTTTTACTCTACTAATGCACACTCCACCTCTGCATTTTTGTTGAAGTATGCCCAAACAATTTACGCACGTTTTTGCTCACTCTCCAGTGAAGTATTACTCTACCAATGCACATTCCACCTCTGCGTTTTTGCTGAAGGACACCCATGAAATTTACCCTCCTTACCTATGCAATTTTGGTGTAAAAATGTGCTCAGACTATGGGGTAAACTAGCAAGAGTTTTTACCCTCATTACCTCTGTGTTTTTGGTGTAAAAACATGCTCAAATTGTGGGGAAAGCTAGCAAGATTTTTTACCCTCCTTACCTTTGTGTTTTTGGTGTAAAAACATGCTCAGATTATGGGGAAACTAGCAAGAGTTTTTACCCTCCTTACCTCTATGTTTTTGGTGTAAAAACGTGGTCAAAGTGTGGGGGAAACTAGCAAGAGTTTTTACTCTCCTTACCTCTACGTTTTTGGTGTAAAAATGTGCTAAGACTGTGGGGGAAACTAGCAATAATTTTTACCCTCCTTACCTCTGCGTTTTTTGTGTAAAAATGTGCTCAGAATTTGGGGGAAACTAGCAAGAGTTGTTACCCTCCTTACCTATGTGTTTTTGGTGTAAAAAATTGCTCAAACTGTGGGGGAAACTAGCAAGAGTTTTTACCCTCCTTACCTCTTCATTTTTGGTGTAAAAACATGCTCAGACTGTGGGGGAAACCAACATGCATTTATACCATATTTATCTCTCTATTTTTATGTGTAAAACATGCTATCTTGTGGGGGAATCTAGCATGCATTTTTACCATCTTCATCTCTACGTTTTTTTGTGTAAAACGTGCTAGCTTGTGGGGGAACCAACATGATTTTTTACCTTCTTTATCTCTCTGTGTTTCTCACAATTTTTTCCCAGAACTTTCCTCCTTATCTCTGCGTTGTTGGGGAATTTACCAACTCTGCTTTTTCCTTCAAGTATCTGATTTATTAAGTCCCTACTATTTTCTTATTCCTACTCTTTTTTTTGGCATTAAAATATGCCCTGGACATTGGAGTGTCCTTTAGTTTCATTTGATTTTAGTTAATAATATTCAAAGGCATTTAACTTTTTTCAATGCGATCACATAGTTTTATATGTATCCTTTTCCTTATGATGTCTAGAAGTATTCAAGTTTAATATTAGTTGTTAAGTGTCATTTTATATCTCAATGTTAATTTTAATGAAAAATTTAGATATCTATGACCTGTCAATAAAAGGCTCTACTGAATGCTTGATTTGTTTTGGGGTCAATCTATAAATGAATGAAAGAATTCTATTCGCGCATGCATTATAGGTGATGTATCAAATTTAATTGATTATGAATTAAATTGTTGAAGGACTATTGTAGATTAATAGCACCTAAGTTGGGTACTTTACAATGTAAATTGTAAGCCTTGTTGAAAAACATGACTACTTTGCACATGAATTTGGAATTGATACTTACTTTTCACCATGTATTAAAAGAGATGTATTGAATGTTTGGATGTGATTTGATTACATGAGCACCTTGATTAATTTTGATGTGTGATCAATTTAACAATTAGATTTATTACACGCTTTGAATAATGTAGAGGGGTGATTACTTAAGTAAATAAATCATTCGCACGCCATGCGATAAATCAATAGTTTGCTCTAGTGAAATGAATAATTAATAATTGATGACTGTCTGAGTTATAAATTTACCTTGCGCCATGGATTATGTTGTGATTAAATTATTGGATTGCTTGCACATTGGATTAACGATGGATGTAAAATTATTTAGCTTGATTACCTGTGTGCCTTGCAATAATGGTGATGCATGATTAGTTTAGTGACAAAATGTACTTGCATGCTTTAATTTAAGTGGGTGTGTGATTTCTTCATCATTATTCTTTTGCACATTGAATTTAAATGTTAACTAATTTGACATCATGAATTTATTAGATATATGACTGATTTAGTGACTAGCTTTCTCTTGCGCCTTACTTAAGTTGGCATGTGATTGTTCTAGAATTCTTTACTCTCGCGCACAACAAATATTTATTTGTTGATGTATGATTGATAACAATACTGATTACCCTTACACCATGATTAATTGATGAATAAGATTGATGGATGGATCTAATTGATGATTGGACTTGTTTTTTAGTGGGATGTAGACACCTCCTTATTCCTCAGTGTTGATTAAGGTTGGTTGTCATTGATGTCAACCCTTGAAGAAAGACCCGTAGCACAAAGTTTTGGGTAATGGACCCAATAGTGTTTGATGTAAATATGACTCATTATTGTT
>JZKD02S0012803.1:250882-262007 GCA_000966675.3 Picea glauca
AAAATGTTTGTCCGAAGACCAAAATATCAAAACTGAAGACCATAGCTTCTACATAAGGACATCAAGGATGATGTTCACGATAACACACTAATGTCCTAGCAACTCTGCAGAGCAGTCGACCCATAGAGGTAGAGACTCCCACAGTGTGACGTTGATCACGTCGTGGAATCTCCTCCAGAGTCATATCTAGAACGTCTCCCATCAGACCCTCTAAGTTCTGCTCCACCGTGAGATAATCCTCGGTGTACTGTGGAACTGCTACTGCTACCTCTCCTCGTCGTTGAATAGGAGAAATGCCGACAGGTCTATATGGTCCAACGTCTGTGTTATCAACAAGAATTTGGTGTTAGTCTTCTGGTAAAACTATAAAAACAAAAACATTTAAATATGGTTAAAAATCCAAAAACATTTAAAAACTCAAAAAAATTGTGTACTTCTTACCGAGGTCTCCCCACTGTGCATCTTCAGGAAGTGCAAGATCCAGATCTCCTCTAAAGTCCAGCCTGACATATGCGTATTCGTCCACCATCAACATCTGGTTCTGCAACCAGTCGAAGAAAACATTGTCATATTTGACAATAGGACCTGCCACATGTTAGGCCATGAGCCGACACCAACGTAACATCCTCAGATCTCTGGGACCAGGAAGATCCCACTTGGCCTATAGACGGAATAATGGGACTCTCTCTAGGAAGAAGGACACTAACAGAGACCCATAACCAAACTGCTTCAGACCTCCTCGCCTGCATTTAGTCAACTGTTTCTTGATATTGCGTAATACTGCGTCAGCCCAGTTAAAGACCCAGGGCTCAGTACACTCAATGGCGTATAGGAAATAGCTCTGCAGAGTCATATGTGGAGCCACACTTCCTGCCATTTGAGAAATGGTAAAGAGAATGGTACAGAGAGTCAAATCAGTAACTCCCCAAATGGCCACTTTCCCTTTCTATCTCTCTGCCTCAGGGACACAATACTGGTTGCAATACTCGCTCATCTTCAACCCGCCTGTTCTGCTGCCAGACAAACTGACATAGGATCCACTTCTAGATAATCCAGTCAAGAAATAGATATCCTCAATATCGATAGTCAATGTATGAGCTCCCACGATGAACACTTGTTGGTCTGGATCCCACATTCGGACTAAGTATTCCAATAATCGAACTTGGGCCCTCATGCCCGGGATGCAGAAATACTTTAAGAGACCACAGTCTCTTATGGCAGCTATGGTTGGGGGATGGTTTTCCGTATTGGCATTGTCCTCCTCGTGCTCTCGTTCCTGCCACTCTAATACCATGATTGTGGCTAGTAACCTGCATAAACAACACACAAACATGGTTAGTGCTTTCATTCATGAGATAAAATTCTTGCAATTGGCTAAACATTGCATAAATTTTTGAATTCTACGCTGTTCGAAGGTGGGCTATTATGTGCAGTGCGAACTTCTCGCAGGCTGCTTAAGGCCCACTTGCGAGAATGGGTCATTCTCGCAGGTCCCGTATGGGCCACCTGCGAGAATGCTCCCACATGCATAGGGTTCAAAAAATTGACTTAAAACTTGTTTTTTAACCAATGAAAATATAATTCTAAACCATGAAAAGGTAAGGGATGAGGCACTTACCAAAATATTGCCGACGACACATCAAACGGTCTCCCGTAGCTCCTATAATTCGACACCAAAGGTAGAGGGTAAAATGAGAGTTTTTTGGCACTCAATGGTAAAATGTGAAAATGGTATGGTAAATTTTGTTATTTGTTCATTTTATTACTTTTTACTATATCAAATGTGGGTTTTTTATGATTATTTACTATTTAACCCTAATCACTAATGAGAAAATGAGTGAAATGATTGGCAGGTGCAAATATGGATGATTATGGGCAGAATTTTTACCTGGTGTGGTGTGATTTTGATTGTTTGTTATGGTTTTGACATAAAACCTCGAGCGCCTTTTATCCGTTCTTATGCTTGTGAAAAACTTAAGAACGTGATCGAGCGTCGTTTTATCTCTTTTTTAGGCTCGTTGTGGTTACACAAAAAAGGAACCCCCCTTTGGAGTTATCTTTAAGCTCTTTTCAGACTCTCCAAATATGAAAAGATTGTCGAGCGACCTTGCTATTTTCGTGCTCGTTAAAGTATTTGAAGTATGCATCCTTCGAGCGATAGTTTAACCCTTTTTCGGTCTTGTTGGACTATTGTATGAAAAAGAAACTGAGAGAGTTCTCTTTTAAGTGTTTTTCCAAACTCTATAATCTTGAAAAACCTTCGAGTTTACTATTTCTGGACTCGTTAAACAAACATTGACAGACCCGTAATGGGACTGAACCACTCCTTCCTAGGGTTCGTTAAAAATACTCTGAGGGACTCGTCCGAAGGATGAACTTATATCAAAAAGAATATGTGATCCTCTTCAAGCTTGCGTAAAAATAAAGAGGTACTTGCCAACAATGGTGGGGGAAAATTTGGGAAAGGGATATGTTTCATGTTTATATTAATTGGCAGTAAGTGTCGCTCTTGAACATGACACTCCCTACTCATCTTTTTGAAGCCGGTTTGGGAAATCCATTTGTCTCTCATTCGATTTGATAACAAGGTCTTTCCATGTGTCATCTTTGAGCCAATGCTGTCAAATCATTGGTCGTGTCGTTCATATGTTCAAGATCAGTCCGTCTGAAACCTCTATTTGAGTCGGCCATCTGCAGTTATCCATTCACTCTGTGTCGGCCTTCCATGTGTCCAAAGTTCAATTGCCACATACTCTGTTTCACTTTCAAACTTAGTTACTCATTTCGTTTCATTGATGGGGGATACCTCAAGGCCCTCCTATGACGAGTCTTATTCCGTCGACTTCATCACATTATCCGAAATCAAGGCTTAGAAATTATTCAGTACCTTGGCACTTGCATGCCTCAATGGCAAGTTCCTCGCTTTCGACAGTGGGTTTACATCATTGACCCCTGATCGAGAGATTCCATCGAGTGTTCGACGTCAACTCATTTATTCACAGTCGATGGATTGTACTGTAGTACCTTGGGAGTCATTGACATCAATGGTGATTTCCCTTGCACTTGTTAATGGTTACATCAATGACCGGTAATTAAGTGGTTTCTACCATGTTCGACTTCAACACATGTAATCACATGGTTAGATTCATACTTTGGGTGATGAGATTGAAGACCCTGTATATTATCTTTATGATCCAAGTTGCGATGGAGTATATGTATAATTTGCGACACATAGATCCACTATGTATGTTTTGTGGCTATGTCGTCTTGATCGAAAATTTGTCGCATCGATCCACAGTGTATTCAAGTGGCTGTGCTATAGTATGACTGCATGGATCCATAGTGTATGATTGGTGGCCATGACCTTGGTTTATGATGTCATCAATCTATGGTCTGAGTATGGGAATGCCTACCTTAGGAATTGGTATACATGATATTCTGTTGATGCTTGGATGTTTGCAGGTTCCCAATTAGATGTGCTCTTGGTTCTTGACACACACATGCAACTTACAAAGTCTATCGACTGTCACTGATTCCACTCTCAGACTTTGGGGGGCATTCTGTTATCCACAATTTTGGTCATCGTGATGATGTTATGATGATGTTATGATGATGGAAAATCAAGCTCTTCACTAAGAACACTTTCCATAGAAAAGTTACATTTGTCTTCTTCCAAAAATCATGCTTTTAAAGGATGTTCGCAGGCTACCTATATATATGCCTGCGAGAATGCTTGATTCTCGCAGGCTGCATTAAGCTAGGGTGCGAAGGGTTCACACTGTACCTAACTGTCAGGGTGTGAACATGTTCCAAAGGAAGGAAAAAGATAAAATCTCGAACCTTCTAGAAACATGAGTTGGCTTCGAATGGTTGTTCAGGTACTAGCATTCCAGATATCTTGGGATCATTCCTATCCAAGTAACTAATCTATCTTCTCCTATATATTGAGAGGAATTCTTATGGAAAAGGTTAGAAGCAAACTAGCAAGAGATTGATTGGAGAATTAATGCAAGACTATATGGAGGACTGATGCTACAACAACAAGAGACAACAAAAAGGTCATCAAAAGTGGTTGATTTTCTTCATGCATGAGAAAGTGTGTGTGTCAGATCTAGGAGCCATCGAAAGGAGACCTACGATATCAAGGCTCAGGTTGTAAGTTTCACTTTAAATTAATTCAATACAGTAATATGTCCCTTTCCCATAAAGATGATGTCACTTTATTACATAATTCCTTGATCATGTGTATAGACTAGCTATTGAATATATTAATTTGCCTTTACTTCGATTGGTTTGTTCTATTGTGATCTGGATGGTGCAAGAGCATTGGAGCAAATCTTGGAACAACAGAGACCTAAGGAAAGCGTTCATAAGGTATGTCCATAACCCTTACCTCTTAGTTCATTCAATAGGCTAGATCTAGGGAAAGTGTATTATTCTGTCCTGTTTTGTTCTAGATCCAGGTGGATCTAGGGAGATTGGTTTGTGTCCGCACTCACGGATTTATCCAGAAACACGTCCCCTTGAGACATGGAGCGTTAGTCTCTTTTTTGGGAGTTTTTTCCTTCTTCTTCTCAGTCTTTTGCAACCTGTTTTGCAGAGGTCTTTACCTAGAGTCCGTGGTTGGTTTGTGAAGTTGTTTGGATTTATTTTGGATTCTTATCACTCCCTATTGTCTTTATTGGAGCTTAAAACCTTTTTCAGAAATGTTAAATTTCCCTTTCCAGCTGCTTGTTTTGTCGAGACAATTTAGGTATTTTCTCCTTCTCCCTGTCTTTTCTTGGATTATTCTTTGCATATTCTTGTGTTCCTTGAATTCTTGATTGGTTGTAAAATCCTTGATTGATTTCTTGTTAGAACAAGCTTGTACTTGTTTTCTTTCAGTTCTCATTGCTTTGAGTGCATGCTTTGTTTGAAGCCTTTTTGCTTCGTGTCTTTTGCATCTGCATAAGACTCTTTCTCCTGATTGAAAGTAGCAGAGAATCAAAGGATTTGTATTTAATTTATTTATACATTAGAATCAAAAAATTAATATAGATGCATTCTTGATTTTGGGTAGTGAAACTAGTTTGCATTTAAAGTAGTGAAATTGCATGGTTTTTGGCATTTTTTAGTCTTAAAATCTCAAAAATTTTCCCCCTCATGGCCGAGGGGGGCCAACAATCGTGTATTGGTGTATAGTATATTTGACTCACTTATTAAAGATCTTGAAATTGATGAGTTTAATAATTTTTTTGGGACATTATGCATTTGGGAATGATAAAAGTTTTCTCCTTCTCGTAATATAGCTTTCATTGAAGTGAAATATTTGCATTGTTTAGAGTCGGTCGAAACATCATTTAGTCCACTCCATTTTCCTATTGAGTAAACAAAAACCTTAAAATCAAGCACTAAACTAAAATTTATCAGACGCTTTTACATTTTTTTGTTAGCAAACCTACATTAGCTTAATGTGTAGGGCTTTGGAATAGGTTGAAAGGATAAGTTTCCAAAGCTGTCAAACAAACTTAGCATCTTGCGATAAGGAGATCAAATCCAATTTTTGTATAAGATTTATGGGATCCCCCTCTCACACAGGGGTTACGCACGAGGTCACGTTTGGGAGAGTTACAGATATTATCCCTCTATGGTTCAATTGTTCATAGTAGTTAGATCGTATATTGGGGGTTCTTCTTGAGGTTCAACTGTCTTCATTTGGTCTCGATGCTTCGTGAACTCCGAATCCGTTCGACGTCCTCTGGAGTTCTACCAGTCCACTTGTCCTCAGTTCTCTTGAAGGATTTCATACTTGTTATCCTACCCATACGTTTGGACTATACTATCGACTGTACCCGCCCAGGGGCTGATTATGAGTTGGTGACCTTAGTAGCCATAATATTTAGGATCTTACACAAGGTGACAGTGAAGGGAAGTCTCACTGTACCTGGAACAAACGTTGGTCAAACTCACTCGGTCTCCTTGGAGGGTAAATCCACAATTACTACATGGAAGCTTGCACCAAGACATAAGTCCATTAAGCAAGTAACCAACGTAATTGATCCACCAGCTCTATCCCCACCCCTTTCTATATTGATATCGCGACGTTGGATTTCATCACCAACTAGTAGTTTCATGCTGGGAAGTTTTGTTTGATTGTTTGCTTCTTAGATTCATAGCATGTGTTGTTTATTTTACTTAGTATACCTTAGGTTGAGTCACTGTTAATGTCATAAAATCCTCGGAGTACTAATGGAGGAACCCCTTGTCTCAGGGAACCTTTCACCTTTCCTTATTTTGGAAACATTGGTCCTCCATACATTGCCACACTAAGTCTTCCGGAACTCACCATAGGATTATCAGTTTGGTTGTTCTCCACTCCGGGGATCTTGAATATTCCCAGTACTTCAGATGCACCTAATTCTTTAGATGTAAGTACACCACCCACACATCAAACTCATGTCAAATTTTCTCCTTCTTCACCCATTAAGTCTCCTTCCCTTTCTCCTTCTTCACCTAGTGAAAGCTCTAAAGCGAGTAGCCAGGTTGATAAGAAGAAGAAGAAACAGACAGATAAGAAGAAGAAGAAACAGAAAGATAAGAAGAAGAAGAACCCGAAAAGGACCAAGCCTCCAACCACATAAGATGTTGGATCCAAGAAACCAACTACTATTAATCGTACTAGAAGTGTTGATGAGGTCGACAAGATTAAAATGAAGAATCTGAAACCCAAATTCCCTTGCAGTCTTTGTAAGGGTGACCACTTTCTGAGGGATTGCCCTGGTCTTCCCAAGGTCTTAGAAATGTGGTCCTTCAAATCATCAACTCTTTTTGAACATGCTAGTGATGCCCTATCAACTAGTGACGTTAAGGTTGGTAAGAAGAAGATAACTATCAATTTTCCTTGTATGTTATGCGAAGGTGATCATTACTCTCACCTTTGTCCTCATGTGGATGAGGCTTCTTCTCTTTTGGAAAAGCTTCAACTTCCACCTGGTTATCATAAGATTTCCCCCAACCCATTGTTAGTTAATGGAATGGTCAATCCAGTTCCATCCCTGGTTAGTCTGGTTGATCAGGTGGTCAATCTAGTTTCATCTTTGATTGAACCACTAACCAAAGTAGCTGATCCAGTTCCATCATCGGTCAACCCCACTCTTCATCTACAGAGTGAACCCAAAGTGACTGATCCAGTCCCATCATTGGTCAGTCCCACCCTTCATCTGAAGAGTGATAACATGGTCAATCCCACTCCTCCTTTGACAAGTGCCAAAGTGGTTGCTATGATCCCTTCATCGGCCAGTTCAGTTGATCATGTCATTAATCTGGGCACATATTTAGTTGAACCAGTTGACAAAGTGGTTGATCCGATCCCATCTTTGGTTGATCCTGCTCTCCCATTAAAGAGTGCAACCCAAGCGATTGATCTGTTTCAACCGGTCGACCCAATTCTCCCCTTGGAGAATGAAATCCAAGTGGTCGATCTAATACCATCATCGATCGATCCTACTCTCTCTCTAAAGAGTAAACCTGATTCTGCCCATGTTTTTCTCATTAATAAAAAATCTACCGTGCCAGGGGGCATTCCTCCTTCTCCTGAGAAGCCCCCTCCACGTACTGAGGCCATCCTTTTTTATTGGGGTGTGCTAATTGTTCCTCGTCTTCCCTCTCACATTCCTTTCAAGATTACAGTTTAGGTTTTTGGTTGGGATGTTCCTCACGCATTGATAGATGAAGGTTCGTCTGTTAGTATTTTTCCCTCTATTTATTGGCAAGCTTTGGGTTATCCTCCCCTTGTGTTGGTTACCCAGAATCTGTTCTCTTTTAAAAGAATAACCAGTCACCCTTTAGGGATCCTTCCTTAGTTTCCCATAAGTTTGGGAGGGAAAACTATCTTCATTGATGTTATGGTAGTCCAGGACCCCTTGGATTTTGATTTACTCCTTGGGTGAGATTATTTCTATGCCATGAAAGCTATTGTGTCCACTCTCTTTCATGTGATATATTTCCCTCACAATGGAATAATTGTGGCTATTGATCAACTTTCATGCATTGATCCTGACTTGATTACCAACCCAATGAACTCCCTAAATTATTCTTATATGCAAACAGTATCGCCCCTGCCATAGGTCAATTATGTGGTGTTATCTCCCATGTCTTCAACTGCCGATGAAGATGAACCTCTCACTGTAAGCTCAGCCTCTGATGACTTAGATATGGTAGTTGACATGGTGATTTCTTCGATAGGGCTATTGGATGTTGATCTCCTCGCCCCTGTCAAGACCCTCAACATGTATTCCTTCCAGATAATTGTTCTTCTGTCCAGTGAAGATCTCTTGGAGGCCATGACCGAGTTTTGTCCTTTGACATGGTGCCCTTCCAGAGCATTATCCTCTTGGAAGCCATGATCAAGCAAAAGCTAAGAGCATAGTTTTCTTCTCTATAGAAAGCTCGTTAAAAAATGAAATAGAGGTTATGAGCATAGTTTTTCTTCTCTGTGGAAATCTCGTTAAAAAATGAAACATAAGTTACGAGCATAGTTTTCCTCTTTGTGGCAAGCTCGGTAAAAAATGAAATAAAAAATTTGGGGACTGAAACTGGAGCCTTGAGCATAGTTCTTTTCCTGTAACAAGCTCATTAAAAAATGACACAGATACCTTTCCCATTGAGTCAAGACTTTAGCTATATCTTATAGATGTCAATTCAAGTCTTTCGTTAGGTCTTGTATTTGAACCTTCTTTTCATCCTCCTGTATCCTTTTTCTCCATCTAGTAGAGAAATTGGTGACAACCTCAAAGTTGATGAATGAATTGAAACTTGGGGGGGCATGTCTCCAGCCTTTGATTATCATTCTGGAGTTATGCCACTAGATTTTCAAGTTGGTGGAAGAGTACCAATCATCCATGGGTATCCCAACCTTTGGAAATTACGTTGGGAATTTACAAGCATAGTTTAATTTTGTTTCAATCTTGTATACAAATGAAACCAATACCGAGCTTAGTCTTTCTTCTTTCTCGTACTCGCAAAAACATGAGAATGTAATCGAGTAGCCTTTTATCACTTTTTCAGACTCGTAAAGGTTATACGAAAAAGGAACCCCTTGGAGTCATCTTTAAGCTCTTTTCAAACTCTCTAAACATGAAGAGATTGTTGAGTGATATTTCTTCCTTTCCCACTCATTAAAAGGTTTGAAAGGGCGTCTTTTGAGTGATAATTTATCTCTTTTTCGGCCTCGCAATACTAACATTACAAAAAAAGGACAACATTGGAGTAGTCTTTAAGTTCTTTTCAGACTCTCTAAACATGAAAAATCACCGAGTTTACCTTCTCTGGACTATTTAAACAATCATACATTGAAGGGACCATATGGAACGAACCCTTACTTCTTCTAGTTTGTTAAATAAAGGAAGAGGGAATTATCGAAGGTGAGTTATATTGATCATCTTTTACCCTTCTCTAGCTCGTTAAATAAAAATGAGGTACTCGTCTATCTGGATGGGGGAAAAATTGAAGGAAGCAAGCCAAGCAGTTTTTGAGAACATTACCAGTAACTCTTACAGTCGCACTTGAACACGACACTTTGTCTTTGCACACATTTTAATCTGCTGAACCTCTGCACTGAACCAATCCTCTGAGTTTCTTTACTCCTTTGGGTCACCTAACGAAATTCACAGTATCCACTGCATCATCAATTTTTGTTCCATGTCATGTTTCTACTGTTGTGCCTCAGTGTTCAATGGAAGTATCTGCCTCGAGAGTCCACCATATTAAATCTTCTATTTCAAACACCCGTGTCAGTCCATGTTAATTTGACCTACCAACTTACATCTCTGTGTCAGTTTTGAGTCATTGATGGGGGATACATCAAGGCCCTCCTGCGACAAGTCTATTCCTATCGACTTCAACACATTATCCAAGAACTAGACCTAGAAACTAGTTAGTAACTTGGGACCTGCATACCTCAATGGAATGCCTCCTCACTTTCGACAGTGGGTTTACATCATTGACCTTTTATCGGATGATTCTACGAATGTTCGAATTCAACTCATTTATTCACATTCCATGGAATGTACTAGGGTACCTTGGGAATCATTGCCATCAATGGTGATTTCCCTCGCGCTTGTTAACGACATACCTCATTGGTCGATAATCAAGCAGTTTCTACCATGTTAGACATCAGGACGTCTATTCACATAGTTATATTTGTACCGCATTAGAATCGGTAAGAAGAACCTGGGTCAAGTGATCACTCTGATATGTACTTTGCCCAGGTTGCGGCGAAGTTTCTCTTGAATATTGACACATATACTGTCACATAGATCCAGTTTGTATTGGTCCGTGGCTATGTCTTTTAGTCTCGTAGATCCACTGTGTATTTTTTGTGGCTACGATCAGTTCATGTCATGGAAGTATAGATCCACATTGTATCTTTGGTGGCTATACTCTTTGTTAATATAATTATGGATCCACAATGTATCTTATGGTGGCCATACCTTGGAAGTCTTTATCACTCAAGCATAGCTATGCCTGCCTTGGGTTTGAAACATGTCATAATATTTGTTTGATGGTTGTGTGCAACTTCTACCGAGTTCTCTAAGTTCGTACTCTTACTCGAAAAAGACTACAAAGTACTTCAATCATCATTTTTCATCTTCTAACGTCACACTTTGGGGGGAAATCTGTTACACATCCAAATTAATCATTTTAGTGATGACCTATTGTCGTCATTATAAGTGTCGCAAGTGTCACATTTTGACCATATGTGTCGCAAGTGTAGCAAGTGTCGCAGACATCATACAGTCACCTTGCCTATGTCATGTCTTGAATTACATCACAAGAACACTTGAAAGACACCCTCAAGGACTGGTTAAAGAAGGAGAAATCATTGATGAAAAGTACAAAGCTTTTGCCATGGAAAAAACCACTTAAAGATCAATTTTTAAGGGCAACGCTCCCCTACCCACTAGCAGTGAGTGCTATCACTCCCTAACCCTCTTTGGGGGAGCATTGTAGCACTCTGTGAACCATTCTGGGGGAGCGCTATGATTTTTTGAGGAAATCTTGGGCTATTGAGGAAAATCAGAGATAAATCCCCCTCATCTCTGGAGTCAGTTGGATTTGAATTTGAGGACAAGGCTAGATCTTAGGG
>JZKD02S0012803.1:268374-320259 GCA_000966675.3 Picea glauca
ATTTAGACCTTGCCAAAAAATAGTTGGAAATAGGCCCTTTATGATTTCTAAAACTTTAGGAACATAGAATCATGAATGTAAAAGTTATAACAACATAATGTAAAGACAAAAAGAGGCATTGAACTTCTCCTTATAAAACATATCGAATTCAAGTTTCAAATATAGTGTGTATTCCATCCTTTAATTAATCCATAATCACGAGCCCTTTGGATACTTATTATCCCTTTTTAAGATCACATCTACTTCTAGATTGTGTTCTCTATAAACATGTGTGAATGAGATGAATTCAAATAGAGAAACCACCTCCTTTAGTGGATCTCCGATGGGCCTTATGGATATGTTTAAGATTTGATGGTTCCCTTCATCCACTAAATAACCAAACTAGAGTCTCCATAAACCTATAATTGTTTGATGTTAATTTCCATACCTTTTTTTAGAAGGATTTTTAAGGCCACAAATTATGCATGATTATTATTTGAAAACAATATATATAACATCCATAACAATAGTGTAGTTCTTTGGGCCTTATGTCTCTCTATCAAAGAAGCCCCACACATGTCTGTTAGTTATATCTAGATCCACCAAATTGCTTTTTTTTTTTACTTACAATCCTTCAATAGGTTGAAGTAACTGCTTTGATTTATAGGTAGAATTTAAGGGTTAGAATAATTCTCTTCTCGAAGGTCATTGAATTATATGCCAACCAAAATCCCAATATAGTCGAGCAAGGCACTACTTGGAATTATTTTAGTTCTATTTTAGTCATCCAAGACTTTAAACAATCCTCCATTGAATCACCTATCCATCCATCCTTAACACTATTTAGAACATCCAATTTATACCAAAGTTTCTTAGAATGTACAAGTGATTTATTGTTTCTTCACTATCTCTATAGAGAATACAAATTCTTGAGGCTTCTCTAACTCTTTTCTCCATAATATACCATCTTAGAGCCTTATTTTTTATGGCCAACCACATGAAAACGTGTGTTTTATTTGGGGCCTTTTGTTAGAATATTTACCAATACTGAGAGGGGGGGGGGGTGAATCAATATTGGGAACTTTTTATCAATTTCAATCACATCGTTAACTTATCAATGATTACATTCACTTATGATTGAATTTAACATATAATAAACATATGACCATAAACAACACATCACATCATACACATATACACAATATACCCGTATTTTACGTGGAAACCCAAATGGCAGAAAACCATAGAATGTTTTATTATATATCAAAGATTAAATTCATAGGAAACACCAACTTCCGAAATTCTCTAGCACCAACTGAAAGGAGGCTCCAACCCCCTATTTACAGGGTCCAACCTGAAGGAAGCTACAACTCCCTGAATTCTACAACTCCAACTAGAAGGAGGCTATGACCTCTTGATTTACATACTTCAACATAAAGAAAGCTCTAATTCCCTATATTCTATGACTCCAACTAGAAGGAGGCTATGACACCTTTCTTTTCCCCTTCCTTCCACCCTGAAATATAAGTGTAGACTCGACCTGTCACTGTCATTGATAATCGACTTGTCACTGATCATCAACTTGTCACTATCCTTGCTACTATCTCTGTCACTATCACTATCATTGTCACTGTGTATGTCACTGATACTGATATCTCAACATCCACATCATCATCAACTAAAACCAGATCCACTCACATATATCATATACCAAGATCACCAATCATGTGCTAAGATATGTGTGTCATAACATCCATCAACCATGTACTAAAAAATCTACCATAACATCCATCAACCATGCACCGCATCCTGTTCCATAACATCCATAACCCAAGTACCAATATATGTCTCAAACATGTAAACATATACCAAAGTAAATCTCAAACCATGTGCCCAATATCCAAGATGCTCCTTAAACTATGTGCCAAAAGATATGCCATAAATCATTTACCATGAGATGTACCTCAACCATATACCATGTCATTCATGATATGTCTCAATGATGTCATAAAACATATAACATAAGATATGAAAAAATCCAAAACCATAACATCAATGATAGACCTCAAACAATGTGCCAAGCATGTGTCAATATTACCAATGTATGTCTCAATGCATATACCAAACTCTCCAAGTCATGTATCAAGAATATGCCTATAATAATGTACAAAATATGTGTGCCATTACATCACCAATAAGTTTCTCAACATGTACTAACATCACCAAGACATGATCCTCAAGCATATGCACCCATGTGCCAAAAGGGTCTCCAAGACATGCCTCAAGCATGTGCTAAAACAACCAAGATATGAACATCATAGCACATAGAAAACATACCTCACATCTTGCAAACCTGGTACATACCATCACAGACCAACAAATTGTCTTCACCTTCAAAAACACAAGAATAACATCTTCATTTATTTTTACCTTAGTCTCATTGGACAAAGACTAGTCATCTCATGTGGCCTCGGGTGACGAGCCTCACACACTCTATATCTGAATCGTGAGGGTCAACTCAACTAGGGTTTCTTAGAAAACCATTCTCCCATCTACAACTCCAAGACCTTCTCCCTTTCTTCATTGCTTCAGATCCATCAAGATCACTTGTTCACTTGATATATATTCAATGAACTTGCTTATACAAATGCATTGGGGATTAACCTTATTGAGCAATATCTTATCACGTTCATTCATAAAAGAGGTTTTTAAATTGACAAAAATAAATTCAATATATTGTAGGTATTGGGGGGGGATGTGGGGTTTTAAGGGGTTTAAAGGTATTGGGGGGTATAAAAAGGGGTATCTAGTAAAAATAGCGGTTTCTTTTATTGCAAAGATGTATTGGGAGGGGGGTTCAAAAAAAGGATTTTTGGAAATATTTATCAATATTTGCTAAAATTAGGGGTATTCTTTAATATCCCATGAACGAAGGTGCTATGCCACAGTTTTACCAAGTGAAAACCCCTTGTACAAATGAGAGGCTCCTTGAAGTTTTGTTTCCCTTGGTCAGGTATTATGGAAGAAAGCAAATATTAAGGAAGAGGAAAGACAAAGTATGAAGTGAGTGGAAGGCACACAAATTGAGGAAGGGGTTAAAGAAGAATAAAATAAGGAATGAAGTAAAGGAAGCAAGCCATTGAAAGAGAATATCAAGGAAGAAAAATCAACAAAGAAGATAGGTCATGGAAAAGTCAACAAGTGGAATAAGACACTAATGGGTGCTTTGGAGCACCTCGCAGAGAAGAAGGAAGAACAAATCAACGAAGTCCTTAGAATACAGGGTTGTGGAACCTAGGGTTTTTGCACCTAGACTTAGGTCTAGGGTTTCTAAGAGTCATGGAAGGATAAATAGAGGTCTAGAAGAGGTGAGAAGGGGATGATAGAAAGATTGAGATGTAAAAGTGTTATGTCTAAAAGCAGTCTTGTATTTTTGGATCTTCAACTGGGTGTGAAGATCTATCTTGTAGTTGGGTGTGTAGGGAGGGGAATAAAGAGGAAGAGAGAGAAGGATCTACAACTGAGTGCATATATAGAACTGTATATTTTCATATATTTGATCAATAAACACAATTCTATGGACATAGCCCTAGGGAGAGGGTGAACCACATACAATCTTGTTGTTCTATGTGGTTGATGCTGTGTTATTTGCTATATTTTATACTGTTATTGCAATGTTGTTTTCCCTACTGAAGATAAGATATATAACTAAATTTGTGAAGTTAAGCATAATACTGTTAAGAATCTCTAGGTTGTCTTACGTTTTTTTTATGGAATCATCTTGCATTTCCTCTGGTTGTGGGCACCTATGTCCTACAACCCCCATATTGCTACTTTGGGTGAGACTTCATCTTCTTCGTAGGTGCTGCCATAAGGGAAAATAGTTAGGGTTTGTTGGTGCATTGTTAGAGATGAACCCTGGGTCTGCCCCTGTGCCAACAAATGGTTCCATTGCTGGGACCGATATATTCTTGAGGGAATTTCAAGGTGGTTTCCATCAAAGACAAATATTTAGAAGTGGATAGAAGAAGAAGAAAGGGACTTCGTCGTAACTCTGAACAAGAACCCTAGCATTAGTACATAAGACTAGTTGGAGAAGTACATATTTACTTATGTGCATGATATTTTATTTGTTGGAGTTCATCAGGAGTTGTACGAATGGTTAGCCAGACTAGTAGACACTCAGTTTGAAATCAGATCTAGACCACCTATGGTTTGGATGACGAAGTTGATTAAAAAAGTCAAGGAGGTTGATAACATTGTGTTTGGGGAAGTGGATCTCTGGTTTGATAACACTATTGGAGGGTACATTACTGAATTTTCTATCGACAAAGTAGAATCATATAGTCAAGCAGAGAGGTATTTCTTCAAGGGACCTAGAGGAAAGTTTCTACACTTTTTGAAACTAAAGATTAAGATGATATTGCATGAGACGAATATATTGAAGATACAATAATCAGTTGGATTTTAAATCTAATGTTCAAGAACTCAGACAACGACAGTGACACAGAGGCTGGACACACACGCAGTGGGAGATCATATAGAAAGGTTCCTTTTTCGAACCTGTTTAAGTAGAGTTATGTGCCATTGGCACGGGACAAAGATTTCTATAGTGGAGAATAAGCAGTGCAATCAAACGAAGGGTATTCAGAGTTCACAAGGGTAGAGGAAGTAGAGGTTGAAGAACTTCACTGAGAAGAACCAAAAAATTCAGGGATTGAGCCTACTGTAGAAGTAAGTATTACTACTCCTCCTGTTGTTTTAGCAACATTAAGTAACCAGAGTAACCAGAGTAATCACAACACTTAGAGTACTGTTACAAGTGGTTTAGCACATACATAGTGGATAAACCAAGGAAAATCCATGGAAAATGAAATGAGGTTATCCATTTTCAGAGGAGATGGATCTGAGGATCTTGACCAACACTTGTTCTTATGCGAAGCTGTATGGAGCATTAAGAAAGTCATTGATGAAGTTGTTAAGAGAGCTCAGTTTAGTACTATATTGAGGGATCATGCATTGAGCTGGTATATGAAGTTTGTTACAGGATACGAACAACCTAAACCATTGAATGAAATTGGGACTCCGTTGAGTGCAGATTTCAAGAAGCCTAAGTCATAGTCACAATGTATTGCAAAGTTGAAGGAAATCAAGAAAAAGGTGACTGAACCTGTTTGGGAATTTGATCAGAGGTTTAAGACATTGACAAGCCATTTAAGTTTTCAGATTCTAGACAAACAACATAAGTAATGGTTCATTTCTACCCTCCTGCCACACATTAGAGTTCCTCTGATGCAACATAAGGTTGCTTCGCAGGCTGAGGCATTAGATATTTCCATGAAACTAGAAGCAACCCCTGTAGGAGAATCCAATCCAGACATGAGTCATATTTTGAATCAATTAACTAGTTTATCTTTACAGGTTGAAGACATGAAGAAAGATAAGGGAAAGGAGAAAAGATAAGATATATGGTGTATCAGATGTAAAGAAAAGGGCCATGACAAAGAGAACTGTCCTTTATTTAATGAATACTTGGCCTTTGGAGCTCCCAACCCTTTGAAGCAGGCTACTTTACCATGGTGCAAGGTATGTAGAACTAGACATCGCCCCGGTGAATGTTATTTTATGAAGAAATATGTCCAGACACCCACCAATATTTATTGTACATTCTACAAATCTATGGGGCATGATGAGAAGGACTGTAGGGATTATGACCTCATGCGTGAAAGTTCAAGGGATGCATATATAATTCAAGGAGAGTTACAACAAGAAGGGAATGTTGCACAGTTCAATTCCTTGGGATGAGGAAACTTCGATCCTCACGGTGGGTTCAGAGGAAGAGGATGAGGAGGAGGCATGGGTCAAGGTTGAGGCCAGATTATTTGCTATAAATGCTCCCAATCAGGTCATTTGGCAAGGGATTTTCATAACCCTTTCACCACTTGCAGCTACTGTAATTTGTTTGATCATGTCATTGAAGACTGTCCAGTATTGTTAGCCAAAGTTTAGGAAAGAAGGGGTGGAAACCGAGAAGTCAAACTAATATCATCTGGACCTCGCGGTGAGGAACCCAGAGTCGCTATCATTACCAGAGGAGGTGATGTCAAAGAAGAAGACAGGGTGACCCTAGGAAATACTATGGATGGATCAAGGATCATAAGAGCTTCAAATAAGGCACCATTGTTTCATCCTAGGAAATAAAAACACAGTTTTGAAGAAGCAAGAAGATAATTTGTAGGTGAACATGCTTCTTCATCTAGAGCACAACTGGAAGTAAGGGAGCGTGAAATGACTCCAACATTTTATCAGTCTTCCCTACCTAGACAAAGAAAAGAGGTAAGAAATCTTGTGGACTTCTTGTATACTTGTATTAATTTGATTCAAGATGAAAGATTTGTGCAGGAACTACAACACCTGATAAGACAATTTGAAATTGGAAGAGTAGATCCTCTGCTGAATAGAGCTGTGAATCAAGTATCTAGAAAAAGGAGGACAAACAAAGAACTACACCTTAGTGCTTAGATTGGAGACTACGCCATATACTATGTGGTCCTCGACCTGGGATCATAAGTAAATGTTATGACGAAGCAGACTTGGGCATTGATGGGAAAACCTAAATTGATTTACTCTCCTATTATGCTCAGGATGACTAATCAGCACATGGTGAGCCCCTTTGGAAGATTATAGCATGCCCCTATAGACATCGATGAAGTGAGGACATTTGCAGACTTCGAAGTGATCGAGATTGTTGATGATAGTTGTTCCTATCTCGTGTTGTTGGGTATTGATTGGGATTTCAACAATTTGACTGTTTTTGACCTAAAAAAGAGAAGAATGACATTTGAAGGTGATGGACTTAGGGTCATTGCACCTCTTGATCCCGATGAAGGTCACAAATACACAAAACCTATAAGATAAGAAGATTGCACCTATTGTTGCACCTCTTTTGTCACCTAAATGAGCAAAACAGAGGTGCTTACAATCTTTGTTGGGTTAGCTAAGCAAGACAACAGTAAAGGAAAGGGTTAGAATAATAAAGCATAAAAGACTAAGCTAAGAACTAAAATAGGAATGATAAAAACAATTAAACTATAGTGCATAAGGACATAAGAAAAAGAAATAAACAAGACTCATGTCACCAATGGAAAGGATTGTATTAGTGAAAAGAAAACACCAAAGAGAAAGGGAGACTTTGGGTCCCCTCTTCCCCCAAGGGATTTCTCTTAAAACCCCAAGATTGAGCTCTTCTTACAACTTGAAAACTTGAAAGAAATGGTGAAAGAATCCCAAGCTAATTCACTCAAAAGGTGATTTGAATAGCTCAAATGGAATGGTGCTAGTATTCTCTTGATGAGAAAAGAGGATTCCCCAAGAGAATAGTAGCAACATAACCTTACAAATGAATTCCTTGAAAAAGTAGCGCACCTATGGCCTCTTTTTATAGCATAACTTTGAGGCATTATTCAACCAACTTTTAGTGTGAACAAGGGGCCATTTAGGGTACCCTTAGGTCTTTGATCATCCACCCAGTAGGATTCAACCGAGATTTGGATGTCAAACGACTTGGAAGCTGAACCAGAAGTGGGTGGGAGGCCGACCAACATCATAAATGTGTCGTTCTAAGGTGTTTGTAGCTTTTAGCATCCACAATTGTGCATCATGAGCATGTGCTCTTTACCTGCGTTTCTTGATGGCGCATGTGCGCACACTCCCTGCATAGTCACAATGCATCCTGATTTTATAACTGGTTGTATAGTTTTGGACCTTTTGGGAATGCATTTTTGGTAATTTTGGTCCATGGGTGAACTAATAGCTGTTTGGAGATGCTGGATTCCTGTAACCATGTGCGAATGAGATTTCAGTGATAACAGATGCCCCCTGATGGATGAGGTTAGGAGCATACGTATAGCTGAAATTCATTAATGTTTCTTCTACTAAGCGTACCATTGTAAGAAAGATAGAGAATGAGAGTATCAAGAGTGACCCATTGGAGGGTATAGGGGAACCTATAGGACCCAAACCTGTCACAAGGTGTAAAAAAATAAAACTGTGTACAAATGAGGCGGGCATGCCCCATGCTCGTGTCATATAAGTAAAAAAAGGTGCAATATAGTAACTGAAGCTGTGTTTTGGTGAAGATGACTGCAGCACCCTCAGGGGCGGGTTGATAATAGCAGAGGACAATTTGGAGGTTGAACAAACTCTGAAAAAGAGGTGATGACACCTATAAGAAGTGTCGATGATTCGCAGGCATTGATGGCCTAACAATGTTCAGAGGTCTTCGACAAATATAAAAAAAACTGCAATAGTTGTAAAATAAGACCCACCACAACATGAGAAAGTGTTGAAGTTGAATGTCGTGGGGGTCAATGATAGCTAAGAGTAATGATGGTTCTCTCTGTGTCACCCAAGTCTCCTCATTGTGAAGGTAATGAGAGTCAAGATACTGTCGCCTGTCTGGAAACTGTGCTGATGTCGACAGAAAGGAAGACGCGACTCCAAGAAGCGGAGGGCTTCAGGAAATCCACTAGAGAAGATCAAGAACTGATGAGTAACATAGATGACATCAGGAAGTGGTGATACTCAAGACTTCCCTTGGTTGGGGATAAAGAGGGTGTGGCGGAAATCGTGAAAATGGACCTAGCGTTAGGGGGACAACTAGGCGGGGGTTAGATGGTGCCAGAGGCGTGACAAAGTGGACAAACTCAAAGAGCAAGGGTACATATATAGTGAGATAATCAGGGTTTATGGATGATGGCAATAGGATTAGAAGATAATGGATGCCCCAACCAAGAGCGACATGGGTTGCGTTTACCAAAAGAAGGTCGCCAAAGGTGATGACAAAATCTATGTAAATGCTAGAAACAAAGGCTTTGTAAAATTTCCAAATAAATAAATAATTGGGGATGAGTGTACAAATACAGAAACGGGTGCCCCAGTGCAAGATGGCTTGGCCTATGAGGGTGCAAGTTGTGTAGGGAGCCGGTGGAGGGTGAGGGGCCCCATGGGTGGGTCTCTATATGAGGTAAATGAATGAAGGGGAATTCACAGATGTGAAAACTGATGTTGGATAAAATGCGGGGCTAATGATACTGCGGGGATGAAGTCCAATGAGAATTCTGAAGAAATATCCTGGGAGTCCATGGGTCAGGCTAGCAATATGAGGAGGAGTATGTGGCTTATTCTCGAACATGCATAAGACTATTGGGACTCCCATCCCTAGGGGGTGAAAGCAACATGAGTGCTGAAGGCTCAAGGGGAACTTAGAATGGGACAACTCATGTGGGGAAGAGTGCTACTGGGTGATATTACTGAAAATGCAGCGGAGGTGAGAGTACTGCAGAGCCAGATGGGGGTATCCTATAGGCAGATGTCAGAGGGTGGAACTAGAAGATGCAGTTGATATTCAAAGGGAATGACTAAATGTAAGTGTCAATCATATACCTAAAGGGGCTGCAGGGATTTTTGAGGGCCAAGTACCTGCACACATTAAAACCAAATACCCAACATGAACAATATCTGAAGATAACAAACATATAACAGTTATTTGATAATTTTGAACATGAGCATGTGTACCTAAACGGGGTATATGAAAATGGTGCCCCTGGGGCCAGGGATGGATGGGGACCCGGAAAGTATGACTATGTAGTCAGCAGGATCTTGATCCCATGGCTGAAGACGGATTGAAAAATGGACGTCCGGAGCTCCTGGAAGGGAGTATGGAAGTTTTGGCAAAAAAAAGGCCTATATATAGCTGTAGGGCCTACATTGGCACCTCATGTGTACTTGTTGCTATATTGATTGGAAATGAGATTCCAGGAAAGATTCAAAGATTTCAGGAGTGTGAGGAAGCCAATCTGGGAGGTGCAAGAGTCAGGTTAGTGGTCTCATCCTCCTACACAGTAGTTAGGTGTCAATTTTTGGGTAGGATCATATGGATGGCCTTACGGTGGGTTTTTGGGAGTGTGGCCCCCCAAATGCATGGGCGATAAATGGAGACCCATGCATGAGTGCGTGGTTATAATGGGCATAATCCCGCAGGGGGGTGTTCAATTTGGGAAAATAGGCATGCATGGGATGCGCGCTTGTTCGAAACATAATCGCGCATATGTCCGCGACTGTGTTTCTGACAGTTGTGCATAAGTGCACAATTGTGTAGTGAACATGCACACATCTGATGCATGCCTATGGGGTGAACAAGCACGCATACATGCGTGCCTTTGGGGTGAATAGGGGTGCATGTGTGCATGCCTGTAGGAATAACAACCATGCCCTTGAGGAAAAGCTAAGGGTGAAAAAAAACTTATCTTTTTGAGAGATTTTTTGGTGTTTTGATGAGTTGTGATGGTTGATAAAGTATTGTATATGTGGATGAAGGTGATCATTTGTGACGATGCCAATCCATTGGAGAGAGAAGGACTGGGCATGACTAAGGGAGGCCATGAGGGATGAGGAGCTTGGTTCGTGGGGCTTTGGTGGGCTGTGGGCTGTTGAAATTTTTTAAGTGCTCACTGGTTAGGGCACAAGAGTATTTGCTACAATTCCTGATTTCAATGTGGAGTCTAGAGTTGCAGTGTTTTATTGTGCATGGGGAGCACTTGGCTTTCTCTACTGAAGAGGATCTCTATTTTCTGACTAGGCTCCCTTTTCGAGGAACCCTTCTACTGGTCGAGTCGAAGATAGTTGGATAGGGGAAGTTGGCTACCCTTTCTCGGACATATTGTTCGAGAGAGGATTTTATGTCTGGATCAGTGGTGAGGATTGGGGTGATGGATGCCCTGGTACATCGTTGCATGGAAACAATGTTTGTGAGAGTTTATGGGTCGCTCACGACTCAACGTATTAGTGGCGGCTAGCTGAGAATCATGCAACATGCACTAGGGGGTGAGCATTTTGCCTGGGGGTTGATGCTGCATGCCAATATGGTGGGGCAGCTCACCAAATGTTGAGCTGCCGACTCAGGGGAGTTTGCTTTTGGGTCTATTATGGTGGCTTGGTTTCTAGAGAGGGTGCCTATGTTGTGCCCGAGATTTTTGTTAGACCCACCGGGAGTGTGAGAGCTGCGACTATGGTGGTGGGCGAAGATTTTGGTCCGTCATGGGGGTGGGGAGGGTGGCCATTACTTCACGACCGAGGATGCACAGGTGTGGGGTTAGATGCCACATATCATATTGCAGTTTCCATACAGTGGGATAGATTTTCATGATGACCCAGAGATGGTATTACCCCCGGGAGAGGTATTCGACCATCGAGGTATGATTTTATTTTTGCTGGTTTTGGATTTGTTTAGATAATATAGCATATGGTTGATATTTGGATGGATGTTGATGATATCATGTGTTTGTTTGTGTAGATGTGGGATCGCGTGGATGGGAGGTCGAGCTGATCAGAGCGTTGGCCCACCAGGGGCCTGTGAGACCACCGTGGGGAGAGCTGCAAGCAGGGGAGAGGTGACGTTGAGAGGATGCTAGGGCGAGGCCTGGTGATGATGATAGAGCATCCAGGAGACACCGTTATGATGACCCCAGTGCAGGGCCATCACATGCTCCTCTGACCAAGGCTGGCAGAGAGTTTGATGATTTTCGCCGTCGATTAGAGGTGGTTCTATGGGGAGTTCCCAAGGGGCTGTGGGTGGGGATCCAGGATGAGGGGATCCTGGAGCAGTGTATTGGGCTGCCAGAAGATTCACAGACCCTGATCCATAGAGCAACTGTAGGCAGAGCTGCGATGACTGGGAGGTTTCCCCCAAGACCCGAGGGACCTATAGCTGGTGGGGTACCTCCGCCAGAAGGAGGACCTGGTGCTGGAGCACTAGAGGTGCCCTAAGGGATGTTATATATGTAGTTTTGTGTTTGATATAGGCTGGTGAGCCCATTTTGTATATTTGTGACATCCGATTTTGTACTGATAGGGATGAGGTGACTCACCTGCCTACGGGCGATGTACTATTTTTTGTAAACACTTATGACATTTTGACCAATATATATATATATATATATATATATGGATATAAATTTTGGGATATTTGTGATGTTCATATATGTTGATGATTTTTAATGTGGTTTATGATGTCTAATCTATATGCTGTGACAAACTTCTGATGGTTTACGTGTGTGTGAAGGTGTCTTGATGTGATATATGCCAATCTAGTATAATGTTAGCCATGTTATCTATTATTTGATTGAATTATCTTGGGATATGTGTAAAGATAAAAGTCTAACCTGTAGGTATTTGCAAAAGAGGAAGGGATCATAGACATGGTACACATTGTTGAGCTAGAGGATGACAAGTTGGGAATCTAATAAGACACTAAGGTGACAGATATGATGATGGATAGCCTCGACGAGGAGACCAATGACAATGGTGTATTCGGCTTGGTTGTTGGTTGCTGAGCCCAAACATATGCCATTGGAGTGGAGTAGTTCATGTGAGGGGGAATAGAGGGCTGAAGCGAGATTCTGTGTCCAATGGCTGGCGCCGTCAACATAACCGATGTGGTAGGACGATGGAGGAGGAATCTGTCAATAACAAAAATGATAGTTTAGGCCAGAGGTATGGAAAATAGAAGATTAAAAACACTAAAACAAACAAAAACAAAAGAAATAGCCTAGTGTAGAATGGTTACACTCAGGCGTAAAATTTCTTTAAGTACAACCCATTGACGGGTTCTTTGAGAGGGTGGCCCTTAGGGGAAGCCAATATGTATGTGCCTTCAGTGAGGCAATGTTGGATGATATAAGGTCCATGCCATAGTGACTCGAACTTTCCATGGCCGAGGGTATCGTGAGCGATATCGTAAGCGAGGATGAGGTCTCCTTCGTTAAATGAGCGAAGGTTGACATGGCGATCAAAGGTGGCCTTTGACCATTTTTTGGTTGCCTCATTGTTCTGTAATGAGGATCGATGATCTTCATCAAGGGACTCTAAGTTTAGAAAATGATGCTCCATTGGGGAAGTGTTGGGTAATATCTCAATAGCGGTGCGTAAGGTGGAAATTTCACACTCAATGGGAAGAGTGGCCTCAACTCCTTGGACTAGATGGAATGGTGTGAAACGAGTGGTAGTTTTCACTATCGTGCGGTAAGCCCATAGCATGGAAAATAATATATGATGCCAGTTGGTCTTATGTTTGTTAACCGTGGGTTGCAACATGGTTTTGAGGACCTTGTTATCTGCTTCTACATGTCCATTGGACTGAGGGTAGTATAGTGAGGTGAACTCATGGGAGAAACCTAACCTAGATGAGAGTTCAATGAAAATCTCATTCTCGAAATGTTTCCTGTGATCAAAGACTAGTTGGAGTGGTACTCCAAAGCGGGATATGATGTGGTTAAAGAAAAAACATGCTGCTGTGTCAGCGGTGTTGTTGAAGGTAGGCATGGATTCAACCCACTTTGTGAAGTAATCAACTGCAACTACGATGTATTTGTGTCCATTGTTGGATGGAGGGTTGCAAGTCATGAAGTCGATGCCCCATTTACAAAAGGGGCCTGCAGTAATGACTGGGTGTAGAAAAGCAGGTGGTGCGCGTGCTTTTTTGGCATAAAGCTAGAATTTATCACATCGCTTCACGACATGAATGCAATCGTGAAATAATGTAGGCCAAAAGTAACCTGCGCAAATGATTTTCTAAGCGATGGACATCCCTGAGAGATGGCCCCCACAAGCGTCGATGTGGCAATCGTTCAAGACTCTATCGGCCTCGTCAATAGTCAAGCATTGACGAAGTATGGTTTCGACCCCTCGTCGATATAAGATATCCCCATTGAGGAGGTAACGGGGTGACTGGTGACGAATATGTCGATGATCATCTCTAGAGAGGTGGTTTCTGAATTTTTGTGTTCGGAGATAGACGAGAATATCGCCAGACCAAGGGTCATCCAAGGGGATGTAAAATAGATGTTCATCGGGGAAGTCGGTATTGACGGGGGAACTGGTAGTATCAGAGGGGAAATCCATGATGAGTTTGGGGAGGACGAGAGCTTTCTTTCTCTTGGGTGTTGAAAAATAGAGATCGTACTCTTGAAGGATGACGATCCATCGAGCAAATTTATTGTTAATTTGTTGACGACTGAGAAAGTATTGTGTGGGGTTGGAATCTTCTATGACTTTGGTAGTTTGAAGTAGAATGTAATGGCACAGCTTTTGGACTGCGAGGACAACTGCAAGGGCTAGTTTCTCTTCGTGATTGTTTTTCAAGGGTGTGCCTGAGAGGTTTTTACTAATATAGTAAATGACATGCTCGCGATCATCATCTGCTATTTGAACGAGAACTCCTACTACTGAGATGGCTGAGGCTGATATGTAGAGGATATGGTCGCGGTTATAGTCGGCTGGACTAATGAAAGGGGTGTTGGAGAGTTCCATTTTAAGATCATTGAAAGCATTTTGGGCATGTTCATCCCAGTGGAATAGGATGTTGTGGCGTAGTAAGCGAAGGAAACCATGTGTTGAAGTGGCATAGTCTAGGACAAAGCACCATAAAAAGTTAGCTTTTCCTTATAGGCTCTGTAGTTGGTGTAAATTTTGAGGAGGGGGAATTTCTATGATGGCTTGGACTTTGAGGGGATCCATGGTAATACCACTTTAGGAAATAATGAACCCAAGAAGGTGGCCAACAGTGATGCAGAATACACACTTGAGGGGATTCAAGTGGATATTGTACTGATGACACCTTTGGAAGATGATTCGTAGATCATCGAGATGTTGAGTGCATTTCTTGGATCGAGCGGTGAGGTCGTCCAAATATGTGAGGATGATATGAGCTAGATCATGAAATATGTATGTCATGGATCATTGGAATGTCGCTCCAGTGTTCTTGAGGCCAAAAGGCATGACACGATATGTGAAAGTACCCAAGGGGGTAGTGAATGCAGTTTTGTACTGATCAACTAGGTGAATTTGGATTTGGTTGTAGCCAGAGAAACCGTCCATGAAGTAAAATGCCTCGTGACTGACACAATCATCGATAATTTGGTCGATAAAGGGCATGGGAAAGTTGTCTTTGGGATAGGCGTAATTGAGGTCGCAAAAATCCGCATAGAAACGAATAGTGCCCTATTTTTTGTTAACAGGGACGGGGTTGGAGACCCATGACGTATAGGTGATGGGGTAAATGAAGCCAGGGGCGCGTAATTTATCAATCTCAGCCTTGATGGCCATTTCTTTGGATGGGTGTAGCGGTCGTTGTTTTTGGCAGACAGGCGTGATATCAGGCCAAGTGTCTATTTGATGTTCGACGATAGAGGGGTCAAGGATGAGCATTTCCATGTATGATGAGGAAAAAATGTCCCGGTATTTCTGGAAGAGAGATTTGTAGGCAGTAATTTCTTCAGGAGTGCATGTAGTGCCAATAGTGATTTCCTCGACGACTCCATTTTTGATGGAAATATCAATTTTGATGGTGGGGGAAATGTTAGCCATATTTTCTTCTTCAAAAGCATCAGGGGCAGGGATAGGGTTGTTCAACCAGTCGATATGCCTTGCCGGGATAAAATCCTTGGTTTCGATTGTGTATATGGGGTGTTGGTTAGGAGGTGCGAAGGTTTCCTATGAAAGGAAGAACGATATTTGGTGTAGCGCATCCCATGGGCAGTCGGGGGTGGTTAATTCCTTGAGTATGTCCTTGTCACAGTGGAATTGTTGGGAATACAAGGGATCCAGAAGAGTAATATCGGTGACTCTCACCGTGTGATTGTCATCCGGTGATGAAGAAGTAGGGGGAGTGATGCAAGGAGATTGTGGTGGTTCACTCGACATAAACCAAATATCAAGATACTGAGGGTTAAAAATGGTAGTCAGGCATAAAATTTTTGTGGGGAAATGAATAGGGGAATTGGGGGGATTTGGGGGTAAATCCTTGTATAAGTCATCCAAGAACCATGGGGGAGTAGGGAGTGCTTTAGGTTCAGGAGAAAGGATATGAATAACCTCTGGAGATGGAGTAGGGGTAATCACTGATTCCACTGGCACTGGAGGGGGTGTAGCATTTTGAATAAGGGCCATTTGGCGATGCCTATATTCAATGATCATAGGACATTGATATGTAAAATGATCAAGTGATTCACATAGGGTGCAAGGACACCTCATACATTCATTGACTGAAGTGGCGACATAATGGATGTCAGTGCTTTGGGTACTTGACGACATGGATATAGAGGGGTTTTGTTGAAAACTCTGGTGTACTGCTGCGAGTGTCTGTCGCAACTGAGGTAGGGTGGGGAAATGATGAGTATAGTGGCCATACTCTAAACATATGGAACATGCGAATTTGGTTTGCAGGTCTTTATTTCCTATAGAGGATGACATTGTGGTGCTATTGGGTGTGCTTGATGAATCCATGGGCGATGTGGTCGCATGGGGGAGTTGTATTAGATTGTGTAGATTGGGGAGAGAGGGACATCGATTAGTGGGGTGTCCTTATTTCTCACAGAGTGCACAAGGAGGTTGGATGTGAGGAGGGAGAGGAGTGATGGGATCTTTCTTCTTTCGTCTACCCCCAACTGTATCTACGGCGTTAGTAAGAGGGGGTGAGGGTGTTGCTTCTGGAGTAGGTATTGGAATTTGCATCGGAACTCCTTCGGTTTTAGGAGAGAGAGATGGTTGAGGAACCACTCCTGGTGGATGTAGATACCATACTGGGATTTCTAGCACCATATTGGGAAGGGTAAGTGTTGCAGCTACTTGAAAAGATTGGACACCCAGTGGGGGGTAGGAGAAGGGGATTTGAGTAATGGATTGGGGAACTGTTTCCCAAACTGGGATTTGGCCCTAGGGTGAGGTGAAATTGTGAACTGGTGGAGTTGATGAGTTCTCAGGAGATTCTTGAAGGAGGAGCTCTGTGACTAGTGGGACGTCAGATATAAGAGAAGCCTCACTGGGAGGAAGGGTATCCTCAATGTCAGTTCTCTTGGATGAGATGAAACATACCTGATTGGAAGGATGAATGAGTGGTGGTGCACCGTGGTAAGATCCTAACAAGGATGGGTCTTTGAAAATTCAAGGGCCCATTTCGATGAGTGGGTACGCCTCGGGATTAGTATGGAAAAAAGGGAGAATGTTATCGATGTTGTCAAAAGTGTTAGGCTCATAATGTGAAACTTGATCAATGGTAATGATCTTCCTGTTATGGGGGAACATCATGGTTCGAAAGATGGAAGAGGTAACTCCCTTCATAGCATACATGTAGCTACGAACAAACAAGATATTGTAATCGAGTGGGGCATTGATAACTTCAATGTCAATGAGAATGGTCTTGCCCCTGAGTTCTATGGGGACATTTTGGAAGAGTCCTTCAGGAGAATATGGTTGTCCTTCATAGGCTATTAAGTTAATGGAAGATAGTATAAGTTCAGGGGAACCAAGTTTCTGCCATACAGATTTGACATAATGCATGTGGATGCACCCTCATTAATGATGCAACGATGAACTGTAATGTTCTGGATTTTAATTGGTATTTGAAAAGCGATGAGAGCGGGGAGGCGAGGTTCTCTGCTATCGAGATAAAATGTGATGAGTCAGATATCCGTAGGGTCGACTGCACCGAGGGTGGAAAGTAATGACTTCTGTTGAGTAGGAAAAGTTTAAAGGACTTATAGGACTCACGTAGCAGCAGGAGATTGTGCCAAATCATCGACCAAACTGTAATTATGAGCCTCCCTAGCTTGAGGGTTGTGGACATTCCTACGTAAGGGGATGTGAGGAATATGACGGGGTGGGTCGGTATTAGGGTGAGGAATCATCAAAGGGGGCCCAATTACGACTGGGGGTGCGTCCGAGGTGGTGGGAGAAAACTTAGGGGTTGTGATGTATTGACGACTGCGTGTTTGTAGAAGAAATTCTTCCTCACTAGTGAGGAGGATAGTGGGATCGACAGGATTGCCCAGATTGGGATATTTTCCTATCTGTGGTGGGGTAGGCTACATGTCTTGTTGGGTGTTCATTACTCCCTGGTGCGGGATGGGGTTTTGCAACACGACTGGGGGTGGTTGCTGCACAGATTTCTATGGGACCTGTTGGGGGGCAGGCGGTGCCGAGGGACGTGGTCCACTTACAGATTCTTTCATCCATTTAAAGTCGACGATTTGGGGGAAATGGTGAGTATAGTGACCAAACTCACCACAAAGGGCACAAGGGAAGTTGGTCCAAATATTGTTGTTATTTTTCCCTTGGCGTTTATTATTCCCCCCTTGAGGGTTTTGGTTCCCTGTGTTTTGGTTTCCCCAAGCAGGTTGGTTTTGTTGAGGGTGAGTTCCTCCTTGCCATGGATTATTATTGTTCCAATTTTTTCCTTTATTTTTGGTATTATTTGACTGATGGGTTGGATTTTCTGTATTTAGTTATTCAAAATTTTGATATTTCTGAATGGGAGAGGGTTGAACAAAATTAACCCCAGCGTCTGGGTGTCCTTGTGGTGGATCCATGGGCTTTGGAGGGCCAGGAAATGGAAAGTATGGATTATGTTGTGGTAATGATCCATAAGGTACATAGGAAGGAATGAAAATTTCTCTAGTACTTAGGGTATAAGATGAGGTGGAGGGAGTACCAGAACTTGGTTGGATAGGTAGGCGTATTGTGGGTGCCGGTGGTGGCCCACTAGTAGGTGGAGGAAGGCCAACAGGATATGGTTGTTGATAAGGGGGAGGAGGATAATAAGGGAGTCCTCCATAGGCTAACGGATATTGAGGTGTGCCATACATTGGTGGTTGTTGGGTTTGTGGATTGTGATATGTGGTGGTACCAATCAATTCGTCTACTGAGTGAGACATCCTAGGTTTGTCTTGTCCAAAGGGCACAGGTCTTGGGAGATCAGGTATTGCTATGTACAAGTATCCTGATTGTGAATAGATGAGGTCATATTGTTGAGCCTTACTGATGGCTTCTTCTTCTGATTGAGGGAAGGTATAAGCCACATATTTATCGAGGAGAGAGACAAGTGATCTGAGAAACCAATCAAGGCATTGTTGTTTGGTGGTTTCTTCTTTGCACAAACTATGTTGTCGACGACACTCGTGAATGTGATCATCGATATGTGTGGCTGAGGTTTGTTTAAAATCAGAGAGTATTTCAAGACCATTGTCATGACGGATTGGTAATTGAAAGAAGGTCAAAAATTCTTTGGCCAAAGACTCAAAAGTCACATGGGACCTTGATTTTTCGTCTACATACCACTTGGCTGATGGGCTAATGAGTGTGCATTGAAATAATCATAGTTGGATGGAATCATCCATAATGCTGTTGGAAGAGCACCATAAGTGGAAGGTCATGAAATGGTTGGTAGGGTCGTCTCCTGCCTTTCCTTCAAACTTGGGGATGTCTGAAGGTAGTTTGGTAGGCATTGCAGGCCATGTGGGGTCATGAAATATAGGATCTTTTGTGAGTTTTCTTAGATCTGGTATATTGAGAGAAGCCAAATATGGAATCTGGAGTGGTGGTGGAGGGTTAGTTCCAACCATGGTGTGAGTGTTTTGGGTACTTGACCCTTGGAGGGGACTAGGTGGGTTTGTACTTCCCCCTTGAGAAGAAGTTTCCCCCCTGCTTCCGTGTGAAGGAGAGCGAGTGGATGGTTGACCTTGGAACATGGACCCAAGTAAGGTGGAACCAAGAAAAGTTGATCCCAAGACAGTAGCACTCAAAGGGGTGTGAGAAGGTGGAGTCGATGAGTTGGCAAGAATAGGAACTCCTCCTAGAATAAGAGGGAGATTTAGCAAACGTCTGGAACGACAGGGGTTCTGTGGGTCCCCTATGATGTCCGACTAGCTGAGTGAATGTGTGCGAATGGTGGTGAGAGAAATAAATAAACAAGAGCCTTTGCTGCAATTTTTGTACCTTCACAATATATTTCCAAACAAGATGTAATTAGAAAGGGCATCATACATAAGGTGTTTTGATAAAGAATCATATATGTGGATAGGTGAATTTTGTTCACGTGGGAGAACAAAAAAAACAAATGCTTGTGTCCTAAAAGACGTAACGTCCTTCCTCTCAAATAGAAATAGACCTTCCAATAACACTCGACAGTGGGGTCTGAAGCCACCATAAGAGAAACTAGTGAAGGATGAAGTAATCAATTATAATGAGGGGTAGAGGGGGCATATCCCGAAAGAACTGGTGATATTTCCCAATAGCCACACAAAATTTGATCAAGGTGCAATTGCAACCCACAATTGCCACCTAGGTAGATGTCCTAAAATTTGGTCACTAGGTACCTCGGTCAAAGTGTGACATTTAGATTTTCGGCGTAAGAAATGGATCACGGGTTGGATCTCATCCAAGAGGTGGGTGCCTCAAGGGGGGACGCACAGAACAACCATACCTTGGCCTTCAACCCTTCACAGGTATATCCCTGCCTTATGGTGTTGGGAACACTTGAGTTGGAGGATTTAAAGTTCCCTATTTGACAACTTCTATTGTTTTGAAGATGTGAGAACCAGATAACGGGGAGTTATTTGGAAGCCTATTACCGAAATCCTACCTAGACTAAAAAAATTCTTTTGGCACCTCCTGTTGAGGAAAACTTAGTGAGTTTTTAGAAATTTTTTAGATGTGGTTGTTTGAGATATTGGGGGTGTGAGCCAATCTCGTTGAAATTAAGTGGGAGTGGATAGTTTTGTCAAGAAAAGGGTGGGGTGTTTCGGAATCCCTTTGGAGGAAACTTACTTCAACCTCCACGTTTCGAGATGAAAACTATGTGAGTGAGAAGTGACTTTTGTGTGTGAATGAGTGAAAGTGTGCCAATATTTTTAATAAATTAGGTGTCACCTTGCTGCATGTGGACTTCGCTTGGTCCTTACAAGTCTTTGATTACCTAATTAACTAACTTCCATTGGTACAACCTTGCAAAATTTTAAATTCCCTAGGAAACTAGCATGTAGACATGTGGGTCCTTACTATTCCTTTAACTCCCTAATATGATGTAATCTAAGAAAACTTTGAAACTATCCTAGATTGTGGGCATGTATGGGCCCGTTACAAAACCTTTAAACTTCCCTAGTGATTTAATCTAAGAAAGTAAATTTCAACACTATCCTATCTTTGTAGCATGTGGGCATGTATGGGCCCTTACAATATTAAGATGTGTTTGAAAAATAAACTAAGAGGAGTCCCGAGGGGGCTGTTGTCCTCTCCTAAATATTTTGTCTTTTTAAGGGACATGAAATAGTCCCTCAACCTCTTTCTGATTCTCAAGATTGCTTTGGAGTGCGAGAGAAGATCATACTCAACGAATGATGTCCAATTTCTGGTCCCAATGCACATTTTATATGTGGTGTAGAATGATTCCCACTTAAACTTTAATCAAAGCAAGCCATCCATGTGGCAACATGAAAACAAAAAAAGGAAAAAATTATGATTTTAACCCCCTAAGTGCCTATGTGTTTTGACTAATCCCTTTATATGGAGAGGGAATGCAAGTGTAGTGCATATTACAACATGCATGGAATTAACTTTAAGAAGGTTATGGGCTCTCCACAGATCACAAAAATATTACAATGTGTATTTTTTTGCACAGGTGCGTGGGTCTCAGACTAGACATAAGTCCTTTGAGCGCCAATGCTCAAACTAAAAGAGACTGAAGGGTGTAGGTGCGCAAAAGGCGCTGAGTAATACAATGATTTTGGTGCATGTGCACACGATGTGCGACTATGGGCTGATACACCCATGCACAACTGTCACATGGTTGTGAAGAAAATTCTGGATGAAATTCCTTCAACTCAGCTTTGAATTTGGCTTCCTGTAGGTCGTCTTGGGCCGGTTATGGTACCTACAGGTTAAATAAACAAAAAGAAGAGCTAAAATAACCCAAATGGGGTAGGAAATTGATACCTTTCCCCAATGGAATCGCCAATATGTTGCACCTCTTTTGTCACCTAAATGAGCAAAATAGAGGTGCTTACAAGCTTAGTTGGGTTGGCTAAGCAATACAATCGTAAAGGAAAGGGTTAGAAGAATAAAACATAAAAGACTAAGCTAAGAACTAAACTAGGAATGATAAAAACAATTAAACTATAGTGCATAAGGACATAAGAACAAGAAACAAACAAGACTCATGTCACCAATGGAAAGGATTGTATTAGTGAAAAGAAAACACCAAAGAGAAAGGGAGACTTTGGGTCCCCTCTTCCCCCAAGGGAGGGATCTTGAAACCCCAAGATTGAGCTCTTCTTACAACTTAGAAACTTGAAAGAAATGGTGAAATAATCCCAAGCTAATTCACTCAAAAGGTGATGTGAATAGCTCAAATGGAATGGTGCTAGTATGCTCTTGATGAGAAAAGAGGATTCCCTAAGAGAATAGCAACGGCATAACCTTACAAATGAATTCCTTGAAAACGTAGTGCACCCATGGCCTCTTTTTATAGCATAAATTTGAGGCATTATTCAACCAACTATTAGTGTGAACAAGGGGCCATTTAGGGTACCCTTAGGTATTCGACTAGCCACCTAGACGGATTCAACCGAGATATGGATGTCAAATCGACTTGGAAGCTGAACCAAAAGTGGGTGGGAGGCCGACCAACATCATAAATGTGCCATTCTAAGGTGTGCGCGGCTTTTAGCATCCACAGTCGCGCATCGTGTGCATGTGCACTTTACCTTTGTTTCTTGATGGCGCATGTGCACACGCTCCCTGTATAGTCATAACGCATCCTGATTTTATAACTGGTTGTATAGTTTTGGACCTTTTGGGAATGCATTTTTGGTAATTTTGGTCCATGGGTGAACTAATAGTTGTTTGGAGATGATGGATTCCTATAACCATGTGTGGATGAGATTTCAGTGATAACACCTATGAGCTAGAGAACATCTATAAACTAACAATAGGAAAACAAGATTATATTAACCCTATAACAGATGGAAATCTAAGTTGGTGAAGTGAAAGTGCATGTTCGTCAGATTCAGAAGAAGCATTGGAAAATTGGCAGAACAAAATGTATGAAGTCTCTACATGGAGGTGTGCTAGATTGACCAAAGTCGTTTGCTGGATTGGAACAAAAGTAAGTAATCTTCTTACATTTGATGGCCTGGACAATTTAGAGACATTTCTATTCGAATTTGAAGGAATTGTACCAATACAACAAAGGTTGTTGGCACTATATGAGGCCTTCAAAGCAACTCCATCTAGATGGTGGGAAACCCACAAGAAGAATATCACGTAGTGGGTACAATGCCGCACCTTGTTGTCAGTGCACTTTTCAGACCAAGAGGGAGATTGCGAAGTTCTATACATGGGTCAAAATTGTCCTAAGAACCATGTGCGAAGTTGTGAGGAATCCTGGAGCAACATTCCTAAAGAACAATGGGTACATAAGTTCATTAACACCTTAGATACTATGCCTATCAATTGGTTTCTTCAAGCATAACTGAGCTTAGCCAGTACATATTGGTATGGTATGACCCAAAACTTCATATCTATGTTCCTATTTGAAAGTTAGTACCCCACAATAGACCAGGATTTACACATTGTAAGACAGAAGGACTTTGAGGAAGCACCTAACCTCCCTCTTGAACAAGAAGAAGATGAATGGACTGCGCCTCTTCAATGGTTACAAAGTTATTATAATATTAATGATGATGAGTATGATGACCCTAGGAATGTGAACATTTTCAGAAACTGAAGGACAAAGAGATATAGAAGGGCCATGGATTGAACTACCTTTTGTTGGGCAGCCTATTAAAATTAAGAAGGTTAATATTGAAACAGAGCAGGAACCTAAGTTGGAAAATGTTGGAGACTATTGGGATGATGCTACTATTAGTAAGATTACATAACTATTGCATGAGTATCATAACTTGTTTCCAACCAAGTTCACATACATGAAGGGAATTAAAGGGCCCATGGGAGAAATGAAGATTCCTTTGAAAGCAGATGCAAGACATGTCAAGCAGAGGCCTTATTCACTGAATCCCAAGTATAAGCATAAAGTTAAGATTGAATTAGATAGAATGTTGGAAGAAGGAATCATAGAACCGGTTGAAGAATCTGAATGGATCATCCCTATGGTGGTCCAAGATAAGAAGTCAGGAGAAATCAGTATCTGTGTAGATCTAAGGAAATTGAATGATGCATGTTTGCATGATCCATTTCTGACAACTACTACTGATGAAGTTCTAGATAATGTAGGAGGACATGAATTTTATTCATTCACAGATGGATTTTCAAGCTATCACCAGATCATAATTGCTAAGGAGGGCAGACATAAGACTACATTTGCAACAAAATGGGGTTCTTTTCATTACACTAGGATGCCTTTTGGCTTGAATAATGCACCAACCGTATTTTCGAGGGTGATGGTCAAAGCATTTAAGGAATTTTTACATAAGTTTTTGGAGGCATACTTTGATGACTGGACTATTTTTAGTCTACTAAAAGATCATATTGAATGTTTGAGATTAATGTTAGATAAGTGCAGGCAATGTCAGATTGACCTGAACTTGCAGAAGTGCATTTTGTTTTCACATTTTGGAGTGTTGTTAGGACACATTGTGTGTAAACATGGGTTGTTGGTAGATCCTTCCAAGATTTCTATAATTGTTGATCTACCTCCTCCTACTTCGGTTAGACTACTACACACTGCATTGGGACACACTGGATATTATAGAAAATTTATTAAGGGTTACACACATATAACAAAGCCTATGGAAAAGCTATTAAATAAGGATAGTAAGTTTCAATGGACAGAGGAATGCCAACAGAGCTTCGACACACTAAAGCACAAAATGGTCACTGCGCCCATTTTGTTTTTTCCAGATTGGAGTAAGGAATTCAATGTTCATGTCGATGCTTCATCCATTGCCTTAAGATCAGTTTTAGCACAGTCTGATGCAAGATATATTGACCACCCTATAGCATTTGCTAGCAGGAAGCTTTATACATCTCAAATGAATTATACTACCATTGAAAGAGAAGGCTTAGATATGGTATACACGTTGTAGAAGTTTAGACACTACTTGTTGGGAGGACATTTTAAGATGTTTACTGATCATTTTGCATTGAAGTACTTAGTCAACAAGCCAGTGTTGGGGGGAAGAATATGCAGATGACTCTAGGATTATGACTTTGAGATCGTGGTCAAGCCAGGAAGAATGAATAGGAGATAAGACCACTTACCTAGGTTAGAACATGGAGAGGAACCTACCAGTTTGGATGATACACTACCAGATGCACAGTTGTTCTCCATCAGAAAAGTCGATGATCACTTCACCGAGATAGTCCAGTTCTTGTCCACAGGAATGGAACCTCACAAGTATATAGTTACTCAGAAGAAGCAGTTGGTAGTTTGTGCTACAAATTTTCAACTTATAGATGGACAGTTATATAAGATGGGACTAGATGAGATCTTAAGAAGATGTGTTATGGAGTCAGAAAGACCATTCATCCTTGCAGAAGCACATGAAGGCATCACAAGAGGACATTATGCAGGGAAAGAAACAATGTAGAAGGTTCTCATAGATGGCCTCTGGTGGCCCACTTTACATAAGGATGCTAAGGAATACTAGAGAGCCTGTGATGTATATCAAAGAATAGGGAATCCTTCTAGAAGGGATGAGATGCCTTTAGTTCCTCATTTAATTTTACAAGAATTTGAGAAATGGGCTATTGACTTTGTGGCACCTATCAACCCACTAGGAAAGTGCACAGGATCTCGATACATTATCAATGCTAGTAAGTATTTGAACAGATGGGAAAAAGCAAGTGTAGTTAAGGAATGCAGTGCAGCTACAACTGCACGATTCATCTTTGAGGATATCATAACTAGATTTTGATGCCCGAAGATCCTTATGAGTGATAAAGGTACACACTTCATTAACAAAAATATCGAAGCCTTGACCCAGGAGTTCGAAGTTCACCATCAAAAAAGAACACCATAACACCCATAGGTGAATGGTACAGTCAAAGATTTCAATAAGATCTTAGAGACAATGTTGACTAAGATTTGTAGTGTTGACAAAGATGATTGGGATTTGAGAATTCCAACAGTGTTATGGGATTATCTAACTACTTGCAAAAATTTAACAACGCAAACTCCCTTCAAGTTAGTTTATGGCTTGAAAGTAGTAGTACCTATGGAATATTTGGTTCCTAGTTTAAGAATTGTAGCATTTATGGGTATGGATGACACTGATGTTGTTCAAGATAAGCTCATGAAGTTGAAAGAATTAGAGGAAGACAAGTTCATTGTAGGATTTCATCAGCAGGTAAAAAAATAACGAGAAAAGGCTTACCATGACAGACATATCAAGAAGAAAACATTTAAGCATCCAAGAAAGTTCAGGACACATTGGCTTGGGCCATTCAATGTTTCCTATGTTACAGAGGGTGGAGCTGTGTAGTTGAAGACTCTTAATGGAGAATAGAAGGATGGTTTAGTAAATGGGAGTAGGTTGAAGTTGTATTGTGACAACCAACCACCTCACAACATTCAGTAAAAGAAAGGAAGAAGGGTCTAGGTACCAGGTGCAGTTGAAATTGGGTACCAGACACAGAAAAGACAATCTGCACATGATAGGAGGGACAAAGTAGAAAGCACATGCTGCTCTGCACAGCCTGCAGTCGAAGTAATATGGAAGGCTCAACCCTACAGTGACTCGGGACAGGTCATATGTGAGTGTTGGGGGACTCTTGGTCCTTGGTCAGGTATTACGAAAGAATGCAAAGATTAAGGAAGAGGAAATACAAAGTATGAAGTGCGCGAAAGGCACACAAATCAAGGAAGGGTCGAAGTCATTAAAGAAGAATAAAAGAAGGAACGTAGTAAAGGAAGAAAGCCATTAAAAGAGAAGATCAAGGAAGACAAAGAAACAAAGAAGATAGGTCATGGAAAATTCATCAAGTGAAATAAGACACTAATGGGTGCTTTGGAGCACCTCATGGAGAAGAAGAAATAATAGATCAACGAAGTCCTTAGAATACGAGGTTGTGGCACCTAGGGATTTTGCACCTAGGGTTTTTTCACCTAGGGTTTTGACACCTAGGGTTTTTTCACTTGGACTTCGGTCTAGGGTTTCTAAGAGTCATGGATGGAAAAATAGAGGTGTAGAATATTTGATAAGGGGACGATACAAATATTGAGATGTAACAGTGTTATGTCTAAAAGCATTCTTGTATTTTTGGATCTTCAACTGGGTGCGAAGATCTATCCTGCAGCTGTGTGCACAGGGATGAGAAATAAAGAGGAAAAGAGAGAAGGATCTTCGACTAAGTGCATAGATAGAACTATATATTTTCAAATATTTGATCATAAACACAGTTTTTTGGATGTAGCCCTATGGAGAGGGTGAACCATGTAAAATCTTGTTGTTCTATGTGGTTGATGCTGTGTTATTTCCTATCTTTTATACTATTATTGCAATGTTGTTTTCCTTGTTGAAGATAAGAGATATAACTAACTACACGAAGTTAAGCATAATACTATTAATAATCTCTAGGTTATCTTACATTGTTTTTCTGGAATCATCTTGCATTTCCTCTAGTTGTAGACACCTGTGTCATACAACCCCCTTATTGCTAATTGGGGTGAGACTTCATCTACTTCGCAGGTGCTTCTGTAAGGGCTAGTAGTTAGGGTTTTTTGGTGCGCTGTTAGAGATGAACCCTGGGTCTGCCCCTGTGCCAACAAATGGTTCCTTTCCAAGACTGGGATCTTCTTGAGGGAATGTCAAGGTGGTTTCCATTAAAGACAAAGATTTAGAAGTGGATAGAAGAAAAAGAAAGGGGCTTCATTGTAGCTCAGAACAAGAAACCTAGCATTAGTACAGAAGACGGGTTGAAGAAGTACATATTTACTGATGTGCATAAGATTTTCTTTGTTGGAGTTCATCAAGAGTTGTACGAGTGCTTAGTCAGACTAGCAAACACATAGTTTGAAAGCAGATCTAGACCACATGTGGTTTGGATGACGACGTTGATTAATAAAGTCAAGGAAGTTGATAACGCCATGTCTAGGGTGGTGGATCTCTGGTTTTATAGCACTATTGGAGGGTACATTACTGAATTTGCTATCGACAGAGTAGAATCATATAGTTTTTATAGGGACCTAGAGGAAAGTTTCTACACTTTTTGAAACTGAAGATTAAGATGTTATTGCATGAGAAGAATATCTTGAAGATACAATAATAAGTTGGATTTTAAAGATAATGTTAAAGAACTCAGACAATGATAGTGACACAGAGGCTGGACACACGTGCAGTGGGAGATCATTCAGAAAGGTTCCTTTTGTGAACTTGTTTAAGTAGAGTTACGAGCCATTGGCACAAGATGAAGATTTCTATAGTGAAGAAGAAGCAGGGCAATCAGACGAAGGGTATTCAGAGTTAGCAAGGGCAGAGGAAGTAGAGGTTGAAGAACTTCGTTGGGAAGAACTTGAAACTTTAGGGACTATGCCTACTATATAAGTAAGTATTACTTCTCTTCTTTTTGTTTTAGTAGCATTAAGTAACCAGAGTAATCAGATCACTTAGAGTAATGTTACAAGCAATTTAGTACATACTCAGTCGAGAAACCAAGGAAAATCCATGGTATATGAAATGAGGTTACCCATTTTCAGAGGAGATGGATATGAGGATCCTGACCAACATTGGTTCTTATGCGAAGCTGTATGGAGAATTAAGCAAGTCACTGACGAAGCTATTAATAGAGATCGGTTTATTACTACCTTGAGGGATCGTGCATTGAGATAGTATATGAAGTTTGTTACAAGATCTGTATAGCCTAAACCACTGAATGACATTAAGACTGCATTGAGTGCAAAGTTCAAGAAGCCTAATTCAGAGTCGCAATATATTACAGAGTTGAAGGAAATCAAACAGAAGGTGACTGATCCTGTTTGGGAATTTGATTATAGGTTTAAGACCTTGACATGCCATTTAAGTTTTCATATTCCAGACAAACAACATAAGAAATGGTTCATCGCTGCCCTCCTGCCACACATTAGAGTTCCTATGATGAAACAGAAGGTTTCTTCGCAGGCTAAGGCATTAGAGATTGCCATGAAACTAGAAGCATCCCTTGCAGGAGAATCCAGTCTAGGCATGAGTTAGATTTTGAATCAATTAACTAGTTTAACTTTACTGGTTGAAGACATGAAGAAAGATAAAGGAAAGGAGAAAAGAGAAGACATATGGTTTATTAGATGTAAAGCAGAGGGCCATGACAAAGAGAAATTCCCTTTATTTAATGAATACTTGGCCTTTGGATCTCCCAACCCTTTGAATCATGCTACTTTACCATGGTGCGAGGTATGTAGGACTAGACATCGCCCTTGTAAATGTTATTATATGCAGAAATATGTCCATACACCCACCAATATTTATTGTAGATTTTGCAAATATGTGGGGCATGACGAGAAGGACTGTAGGGCTCATGACCTCATGCATGAAAGGTAAAGGGATGCATATAGAATTCAAGGAGAGTTACAACAATAGGGGAATGTTACGCAGTTCAATTCCCCAAGAAGAGGAAACTTCAATCCTTGCGGTGGGTTCAGAGGAAGAGGACGGGGAGGAGGCATGGGTTGAAGTCGAGGCCAAATTATTTTCTATAATTGTGCCTAGCTAGGTCATTTGGCAAGGAATTTTTTGAATATTTGCACCACTTGTAGCTAATGTAATTTGTTTGATCATGTCATTGAAAACTTTCTAGTATTATTATCCAAAGTTAAGGAAAGACGGGGTGGAAAACAACAAGTCTAACTAATATTAGCTGAACCTCACAGTGAGGAACCCAGAGTCGCTATCATTACTAGAGGAGGCACTGCCACAGGAGAAGATAGGGTGACCCCAAGAAAGTTTACGAATGGATCAAGGATCAGAAGAGCTTCATAGAAGGCGCCATTGTTTGATCCCAGGAAAGAAAATAACACTTTTGAAGAAGCAAGAAGAGAATTTTTAGGTGAACATGCTTCTTCATATAGAACACAACCAGAAGTAAGGGAATGTGAAATGCCTCCATAATTTGATCAGTCTTCTGTACCTAGATAGGTAAAAGAGGTAAGCAAGCTTGTGGACTTCTTGTATACTTGTATTAATTTGATTAAGTATGAAAGATTTGTGCAGGAACTACAACACTTGATAAGATATTTTGAAATTAGAAGAATAGATCCTCTGGTGAATAGAGATGTTAATCAAGTATCTAGAAAAAGGAGGACAAGTAAAGAACTGCACCTTAGTGCCTAGATTGGAGACTACGACATAGACTATGTGGTCCTCGACCTGGGATTAGAAGTAAATTTTATGACGAAGCATACTTGGGCATTGATAGGAAAACCTAAATTGATTTTCTCTCCTATTAGGTCCAGGATGGATAATTAGGAGGCACTGAGCCCCATTGGAAGACTAGAGCATGTCCCTATAGACATTGATGAAGTGAGGACATTTGCATAATTCAAAGTGATTGAGATTGTCGATGATAGTTATCCCTATCCTGTGTTGTTGGGTATTGATTGGGATTTCAACAATTTGATTGTTGTTGGCCTAAAAAAGAGAATAATGACATTTGAAGGTGATGACCTTAGGGTTATTGCACCTCTTGATCCTGATGAAGGTCATAGATACACAAAACCTATAAGAGAAGAAGACTATGCCTATGAGATAGAGAACATCTATAAACTAAAAACAAGACAACATGATTGTATTAACCATACAACAGATGGAAATCTAAGTTGGTGAAGTGAAAGTGCATGCTCATCAGATTCAGAAGAAGCATTGGAAAATTGGCAGAACATAATGTATGAAGTCTCTACATGAAGGTGTGCGAGATTGACCAAAGTCGTTCACTGGATTGGCACAAACGTAAGTAATCTTCCTACATTTGATGGCCTGAACAATTTAGAGACATTTCTATTCAAATTTGATGGAATTGTACCAATAAAATAGAGGTTGTTGTCACTAGATGAGGCCTTGAAAGCAACATCGACTAGATGGTGGGAAACCCATAAGAAGAACATCAAAGAGTGGGTACAATGTCACACCTTGTTGTCAGTGCACTTTTAATACCAAGAGGGAGACTGCAAATTACGATACACATGTCAGAATTGTCCTAAGAACCATGTGCGAAGTTGTGAGGAAGCCTGGAGAAGCATTCCTAAATAACAATGGGTACATAAGTTCATTAACACCTTAGATACTATGCCTATCAACTAGTTTCTTCAAGTAGAACTGTGCTTAGCCACTATATATTGGTATGGTATGACCTAGAAATTCATAGCTACATTCCTATTTGAAATTCAGTACCCCATAGTAGATCATGATTTACAAATTGTAAGACAAAAGGTCTTTGAGGAAGCACCTAACCTCCCTCTTGAACAAGAATAAGATGAATGGACTGTGCCTCTTCAACAGTTACAGGGTTGTTATAATATTAATGTTGATGAGGATGATGACCCTAGGAATGTGAACATTTCAAAAACTAAAGGACAAAGAGATATAGAAGGGTCAGGGATTGAATTACCTTTTGTTGGGAAACCTATTAAAATTAAGAAAGTTAATATTGGAACAGAGTAGGCACCTAAGTTGAAAAATGTTGGAGACTATTGGGATGATGCTACTATTAGTAAGATTACATAACTATTGCATGAGTATCAGGACTTGTTTCCAACCAAGTTCACATACATGAAGGGCATTAAAGGGCCCATGGGAGAAATGAAGATTACTTTGAAAGCAAATGCAAGACCTGTCAAGCAGAGACCTTATAGACTGAATCCCAAGTACAAGAAGAAAGTTAAGATTGAATTAGATAGAATGCTGCAAGCAGGAATCATAGAACTGGTTGAAGAATCTGAATGGATCAACCCTATGGTTGTCCAAGATAAGAAGTCAAGAGAAATCAGAATCTATGTAGATCTAAGGAAATTGAATGATGCATGTTTACATGATCCATTTCCTAAACCTTTTACTGATGAAGTTATAGATAATGTAGGAGGATAGGAAGTTTATTCATTCACAAATGGATTTTCACGCTATCACCAGATCAGAATTTCTAAGGAGGGCAGAAATAAGACTACATTTTCAACAAAATGGAGTTCTTTTCAGTACACTGTGATTCATTTTGGTTTGAATAATGTACCAACCATGTTTTCCAAGGTGGTGGTCGAAGCATTTAAGGAATTTTTACATAAGTTTTTGGAGGCATACTTTGATGACTAGACCATTTTTAGTCTAATGAAAGATCGTATTGAATTCTTGAGATTAATGTTAGTTAAGTGCAGGAAATGTCAGATTTCCCTGAACTTGAAGAAGTGAATTTTCTTTTCACCTTTTGGAGTGTTTTTAGGACACATTGTGTGTAAACAGGGGTTGTTGGTAGATCCTTTCAATATTGCTATCATTGTTAATCTACCTCCTCCTACATCATTTAGACAGCTGCTCACTGCATTGGGACACACTGGATATTATAGAAAATTTATTAAAGGTTACACATAGATAAAAACACCTATGGAAAAGCTATTAAAGAAGGATAGTAAGTTTCAATGGACAGATGAATTCCAACAGAACTTCGACACACTAAAGCAACAAATGGTCACTGTGCCCATTTTTTTTTTCTAGATTGGAGTAAGGAATTCAATGTTCATGTCGATGCTTCATCCATTGTGTTAGGAGCAGTTTTAGCATATTGTTGACGGGCGAAATTGACCGTCCGTCAATTGGGAGAGTGGAACCGGTTCGGGGTTGTCAAAATAACCCAAGCCGTTTGGGATGAACCATCCTGATGGGTTTAGCGGCTCTGTTAGCTGATCTAAGTCCTAAGAAAACAAAAGAAAACTACTCTAAATTAATTAATCTAACTAAAAATAACTATTAAAACAAACTAATAAACAAATCTAACTATTATATATATAATCTACTATCTAATACTACACAACTTTAATTCTATAAAATCAAATGTTCTATTACTAGCAGAGTCAGATCAATTTACAAATGTACAACATCTACAAATTACAGTTTTGAATGAAACCCTGAAAAACTCATTGGTAATCTGTCCTAAGACAACGAGACTATTGTTTTTATTTTATTTTATAATTTTATGAAAAATAAATAACATAAAACTAACTAAACTAAGCAACTAAAATAATAACTCTAACTACGAATCTAAACTATACATATATCTAACTAAACTACTTATAATATACTAACAAATTAACTATTAATACTAAATAACAAACTGACCTGAAGTAACGCTTCAGGTTTGCCCTTTGTACGTGATGATTGTCTTAGCTAATCGAAGGGAGGAAACCCGCACCGGATTATCCATGAACTTCTCGTAAACTAGAAGCATGTGTTCTCTTCAAATATAATTACAGGACAAACAAGACATAAAAATTTACAACAATATTATGATTTATAAATCTTCACAGTTAGATAAATCTGTATGCAAAGATCTATACAAAATGATTCAATTAACGAAGAAGAGAAATCTGTGATTCATTAACTGGAACAAAGTAATTATTGTACTTTTAAATGATGAAAGAGATCAGATATGGATAGCACCTTAATCAAATCATATCATCCTACAATAGATTATGATATCTAAAGTAGTCTATAATCAACTGCAAACTGATATGCATAAAACTTGAAACAAAAGTTTGATATATTGAAAGCAAAAGCTATTACAAGACATCAACTTTCGTCTCAGTCTGAGTCATAAATCCATAGTCTGGTTCTCCCACAGTGAGGATGATGATGAGTTTATTACAAAATTAAAAGTATTTAAAGACCTTCCACAGGGTAAAACATCACTGTGGAATTTATCAAAACTGTTTTACACAAATCTGGGAAAATATCCCAAGTTTCTATCTCTAACTCAAACTAACAACTTAAAAATAAAAACTACATCACACAAATATCTCCTAGACTACCACAACATGCCTAATTGATTATTGCAATTCGAATGTACCTGAAAGAGGACAAAAATAGGCAAGTTAAAAGGATATTTTATTAATAAAATTCATAAAAATCTAATTTCTAAGACTAGCTACAGAATCCTGCGATTCTGTAGCTGGTCTAAATCAAACACATAATCGTTTTAAAATCTAATTCGAACTTAAAGAATTAAATCCAAACTATCAAACCAATATTTGATTGCTAAAAGCATCATTCAAATCGACACTTGCTAAATCGTATTCAACCAAATAATAACAGAGATGGATACGCTCTGTTTAATTCGTTATCACCAATTCGGGTATACAAAATCATATTGGATAACTCAACAGCAATAAAATCGTTTTCATAAACCAATTGAAATCGATACAGTTAAACAAATCATATGCAATCGTTTATGATGCCTCATCCATTAACAGAAAACACGATCAAATCCACTTGAAATCAACAAGATCATTTTCAGATTGATATAACTGTATTAACATAAACAAACGACCCAGGCTATTAGCAAATCAAATCAAAACTGGTATGTAAATTATCACAAATGAAATCGTAATAGGATTAATCGGTTGATAGCAGGGTATGTGGGATTTTTCAAATGTTTGTTATTGCTAATTGGGGCAAACACAATCAATTGACAGTCCACAAAATCATCACTTGAATTCATTTCAAAACGAACTATTACCCGAATTTTCTCATCCGAATTCAACAGAGATAAAATCAAAACCAAAAGAGCAGCGTCGAATCAACTCATAAAAGAAATTGTGCTAACTCAAGATATGCAGCAACAAGAGTGAATCAAATAGTTTGAGTTTGACATAATCGTTACGAATCAACACAGTTCCATGATTTCGACGAAGAGATCTTTTGCACCGGTCAGATATAATCCAAATCCAAACGAGAATGTTGACAAAACAGAGTCATTTTTCCAATTTAATAGACTACATCGTATTTATCAATCCAATTCAATCCTATGAAATCGTTTCAAAAATCAAATCACAAGAACTAAATCAGAGCCGTTGATATCCAACGACAACAAAATCATGTTAAATCAAAACAGAACCGTGTTTTAATTTTAGCGTAAAAACCTCTTGTTCTGGTTAGATACAAACAAAATCCAAACGAAAGCAAAAACCATTGATTTAGTTAATTCAAACCAACAAAATTATTCAAAATGAATCAAAACCAGTGAAAACCAATCAATTGCTATACTGGGCACGACCAAATCATATAACCAAATCTTAACTTCATTTAATTTTAGAAAAACAAAAACAATGTATAGGATTCATAACATAATCGTTTTTGATAATCAAACTATGAGAGAGTCACTTCGAACAATGGACAAAGCTAATTGAAAACCAAACTCAATTCATTATATTAATTCAAGCCACTCCTGAAACGAAAATCGAAAATCATACCTGGACAATATGAAACAACTTCGATTATGATAGCTTGGAATTGACAAAGGCTGTAGCCGATTCGACATTCCTAAATATGATCGAACCATTGGTTTTCTGCTTCTTGTCATTAGCTTGAAGCTTGTCCCTTTCTCGTGACAACACCGTGACTTGGTTTTCCAATGATTTGATCTTCGACTGTAATAAGGGAACGTCGGTATAGTAGTGCTACAACCACACATTACATTGAACACATGCTGTCTGCTCGGGCTTTGAAATTGCAGGCGAGGGTTGGTTTAAATCATCGAGGGTTCCATTAGGTAGCTTGATCCTTGGGTAGCTAGGATCATTCTTTAGGCAAGGGGGTAGATCAAAAGCAAAGTCAGGAAGCGCTCGATATCAGAGTCCGAGTCTTCACTGAGGACTATGGTTTTTTGATCAGCATTTGGCTTAGGTTTATTCTGAGCAAGTCTCGATATCAATCGAGCATTATTTTTACCTTTTCTATTGACAGTAGGGTTACCCTTGACTTTCTTGCTCACAGGATTTTTTACAGCCTCAATCTTGTCTGTTATAATGTCAGGTAGGTCGATATCAGGGAAGACCGAGGGTTTGGGAGAGGGTAAAAGGGCATGGAAAGGCACGGGTGGCCCGACCTTAGTCTCGCTGACCACAGGCTTGTCGATTTGGACAGACTCTGAATCAGCAAAGCCATTTCGAGAGAGAAAAGATTGCCAATTATCACCGTGAAGGTTCAAATGGTGAACGATGATGAGTCTGATCAGGCTGTGGTGGAACAAGCTACTATCAGTCTTCTCTCGTTTAAACCTCTTTGACATATTGTACAGACTATGGAAGTAGTAAAATGGCATGTTCAATGGATAACCCATGAAATTCATTAATAGTCGAAGGTGATAAAGAAAAACCAATCCATACTGACCCTCACAGGTCACAAATTGTTTAACCATTATCAAAAGGTCATGCCACCTAGGTTTAAGCATGGAAATAGTCATACCTTTGTCACAGGATGTGACTTTTTGTGATACGAACAGTAAAGGCCATTTAACCTCGTCGACTTTAGAGTTTTTAAACCATCGCTGGCCCGTGGCTGCCAATCCTGTGGCAGAGCTTATGAACTCTTCATTCATCTCAAGATGAATGTCACCTACTTTAGCCCTACACCCATCAAAGGTAAGGGTGAATTTCTTTGCAACAAACAGATTGAAACCCTTGAACCTCTGTACAAACGTGATCCAACCACTATCCTCTAAATCTTTCCGGGCATTATCGAACAGTAGCAGAGTTTGATTACCATTTGGCTCAATTCACACCACCGGTGCCATAGACAGGAGCACACGATGAGCGATGTGAATGAGCCAGGGTTTGCGTGCAGCATACACATGGGTAGAACGCTCACAGGCTTACCTGAAACTAGCAAAGGTGAAATAGGGATAGGGTTAAACATTAATGACATATCGTGCGAAGGTGGTGGACCTATTTCTTCCATGCAGAATAGTCATTACCATGGTACAACCACCGGTGCTTACAACTATTCAAATCACAACGCATATGTGTTACACCCATGCCACTTCAATCAATCAATTGAAACCTTTGTTAAGTGGATTAATCATTCGCGCGAGCAATACTTATAGTTTCAAAACCAAAAAAATGAATCGAAACTAATACCAAGGGTTTGACTATGTGACTTGCATTGTATAGAACGACTGATGCCAAGAATTTAATCATAACACCAATGTTTTTTTATGAAACCAATGATCAAGTAGATCAATCAAAGAACATGTAAATCCAATCACCAATGCATCACAAACTCAATCACTCATGAAACAAAATTGTATAATCAAACAAAGAATGTCAAATGAGTACAAATCAAGAGGTCTTGCCAACTGTATAATGATAAGTAAAATGTAAACGCAATGGGCATATCGACAAGAATGATAACGACAATTCAATGAAGATTTTAATGCGACTTCGAAAACCAAGTTTTCACGCTTGCAGTTGTGAAAACAAGAAGAAAGGTAAGTGTGTAAATAACGCAAAAAATAAAAGTGTCGTTTTATTTGAGAATTGCAACGAAAATTAAGGTTTGGAAAACACTAGTGTAGGCAGCTTATAAGATAGTAGAAAAATGTGAATTGGCTTCCAACAATGGTGACACACTGGTAGAAGTAGTTATCTCTACCAAAAGAACAAATTCAGATTGGGATAGCAAGAAAAAGTCTAACTCAAAAATAACAACCAGAAAATCGTGTAAACATCATCATTAACCAAATATTCCAGCAGTGTTTAAAGGATGAAAGCTGATAACAGTCTCAAGACAAGCGAGTTGCGATATTAAAGATAAAATCTCCAATACTGTTGACAGAGGCATTGCTGCCAGCAGGCGTCCATAGCCTCGATAGGGTTTCCATTTAACCCACTCTGACATCCGTATCCTGCCAAGAAGTTCTAGATCAAAATAAAGGACATTAAGAGGTTTATTATTTGCAAATTTTCATATACCCGACATTGCTTCACTGCTAGCAGGCCTGTTTAGTACCCCAACGAAGTTTTCTTGGCGCCATGCATGCATTTATCTACTGCCAGCAGACTTGTTCAGCATCCCGATGGGTTTACAAGCACTTCCCAGAGCTCTATTAATGATTTATTTTGTTTTGTTTTTCAAAGATATATAGTTGAGCGGGGTGACACTGAAAATTATGATATCTTAACATATTTTTTCAGACCTCAGCAGAATTTTTTAGAGCTATCCTTTATTAAGATCCAGAGATGTTTTATTTACAGAACCAACTTCCTAAGGTAGGGAGACATATTATGAGTCATTCCCTTAACGAATAGGGACAACTTGAAGAGATAATGGATGATCCCAACAAGCTTATGTTAGAGATTGAAATCAGTTAACTTCTTTCAAATGACAAACTTTTGCCAATCACAGATGTAAATTTCAGAAGTATACAATTGATGTTTATACAATTTTGCTAGCAGTTATTTTAGTGAAGGAATTTTGTGTTTCTTTGTCTGAATATCTCAGTATAAAGGTATGTGCATTTCCAAAAACACAAGATGATAAACTCAAAAGAGAAATAAAAAACAAAAAGCAAAAGAAAAAGCAAACGAAAGCAAAATATGTACATATTGTACAAGGGTTGTCGTCAAGCAAAGTATCTTTTCAGGGCTTGGCCATTCACCAGATAGGTGTCAGGCTGCCCTTCAAGATTCTGCAATCGGAAAGAACTGGGACCCAACTTTTCAGTAATTAAAAATGGTCCAAGCCATAAGTTTTGAAATTTCGTGTGCTTTCCTTTTCCCTCATGCGGTTTGTCCCATTTCAAGACGAGGTCACCTACTTCAAAATTCCTATCGGAAGCAGAGTTAGAATCGAACTAGATTTTAACCAATAATTGATTTTGATCTAACTTAAGTTTAGCTTGGGATCTTACCTCTTCTAGCTTCATCAAAGCGTTAATTCGGTTTTCCATAGGGGGACAATCTTCTTCTTGAATTTTCTGCGATAACTGAAGTGAAGGAAGAAGAATGTGGGGTGGCAGAATTTCTTCTCTGCCATAAATGAGAAAAAAGGGGGAGTTACCTACATCAGCTTTTGGTGTTACCCTATCATCCCATAGTGCGTTCAAAAGTGCATTGTGCCAATTTTTGTAATTTTCAACCACCATTCTCTTGATGATTTTAATCAAGTTCTTATTTGTTTATTCTACCAATCCGTTGCCCTGGGGGTAATAGCTAGCAGAATACTTCAATTTAATTCCTTTTTCCAAAGTTAAATCACTCATCTCAAGAGAGGAAAAGTAAGAAGCGTTATCGAATACTAAACAGTCAGGGACACCAAAACGAGTGATAATATTTGCATTTAGAAAGGCAATTACCTGACTGGTGTTCATAGTTCTTAACATGGCAGCTTCAGACCACCGGGTAAAGTAATATGTGGCTGTCACAATCAACTTATGCTATTGTGAGGACGAGGGGTTGATTGGACCTATTATGTCAAGGCCCCACTGCTGAAAAGGAGAGTCTATTGAAACGAGCCGCAAAGGAAAGGCTGGTTTTTGTAACCGCCCTGATGCTTTCTGACAAATGATACATTTACGACACAAGGCATGGGCATCTCTAAAAAGTGTGGGCCAGTAATAACTGGCTCTTAAAACCTTATGATCAATGGTGTCAACGCCAAAATTACCACCAACTTCTCCAGCATGCAACTCTAACAAGAATTTTTCTGCTTCGTCTTTCTCAAGACAACGCATCAGTACGCCGTCAAAACTTTGACAAAACATGATACCATTGACCAAATGAAAGGAGGTAGACTTTAATCTCAACACTCTTCTTTTAGTGGGTTTCAGGTGACGGAGGGCTGACCCATGTTCAAGACATAATCTTATATCGTCATACCAAGGACTGACAGAGTTTTGTGCGCAACAGATTGTGTTTTGATCGTGTTGTCCTAGGTTTGACGTATCGCTTTCTTCTTGCTGTCCTGCTGTTGAATCAACGACTAACTTAAATAACCCTTGGCCTCTCACTATTTGATTTGGGGTGATTTCTAAGTCGTATTCCTGCAAGGAGGTGACCCAGTTAGCCCTCTTTTCTCCTAGTTCCTTCTGCACTAACAGGTTCCTAACGACTGGGTAGGGGACAATGCCTTTCATCCTTGACTTCAAAAGATAGGACCGGAAATGATTGACTGCTTTGAAAATAGTGTAGGCTTGCTGATCTACCGCTGGGTAATTAAGTTCAGTGCCTTTGAAAGTAGAGATCATAAAGGCAATGGGTACTTCGTTGTTTTTGGTGTTCTTTTGAGTTAGGAAGACAGCATAGGAATGGTCAGAAGAAAAAGTGTAGAGTGTAAAGTCTTGAGAAAAGTCGGGGCTCAAGATAGATGGAGCATCTATTATGGCCTTCTTTATTGCATTAAAAGATTGATTTTCTAGGGGTCCCCAGTGATATTGGGTGTCTTTCTTAATTAAATTCTGTAAAGGCCTGACCATTTCGGAGAAACTGGGGACGAATCTCCTCACGAAGTTAATCTGGCCTAAGAAAGACTGCATAGACTTTTTGGATGTAGGAAGTGGAAGTTTCAAGATGACTTGAGTCCTTTCGAGGTCGATAATCATCCCTTCGCTCGACATAATAAATCCCAAGAGTCTACCCTGTTCTACTACAAAGATGGATTTTTTAGGATTCAAGGAGATGTCATATTTACGACATCACTGTAGAATGGCTCGTAAGTGAGCTAGATGATCGGTTTTGTTTTTAGAGAATACAGTAACATCATCTAAGTAAACTACGACGGACTGATTGATTAAGCCTCAGAAAGTGATGTCCATCGCTCTTTGGAAAGTGGCACCAGCATTAATCAATCCAAAGGGCATTTTTCGATAAGCATAAGTGCCCCACGGGGTACGAAAGGTAGTTTTAAGTTGGTCTGGAGGAGACATCAGGACTTGGTTGTACTCCAAGAAACCATCCAGTAAGGATAGCCTCTCAGAACCAGATACCTATTGAAGAATATGTTCCATGGGTGGGACTGGATATTTGTCTTTATCAGACGCTCTATTAAGGTTTCGGAAATCGACGTAGAGTCAGATTTCCCCACTTTTCTTCTGGACAGGGACAAGGTTAGAAACCCATTGAGTGTGCCTAATAGGGGAAATAATCTTGGCATTTAGGAGCTTATTCAATTCTTTTTTAACGGTCGGTTCAAGCTTATGGTGCATTTTTCTCAATTTTTGTTGGAAGGGTAAGGTTTGGGGCTTCATAGGAATGACATGTTGTATGATGTTAGGGTCGAAAGTTTTAAGGTCATCATACGTCCATGCAAAGACATATTTAAATTCTTTGAACAATTTAATAAACACAACTTTTTCTTGTTCAGAACATCCTACCCCTAGATTAATGCACTGCGGATTATCATTAGTTCCTAAGTTTACTTTTTCATAAGATAACGAGGAACTATTGGTTTTACAGTTGATCGACTTTTTAAATTTATCTTGAAGGTCGTAAAATTTCTCTAATTTAACTACAGATTTAGGGATCGAGTTTACCATGTCCGATGAAGATTTAGGAGTTCTCAGATCTGGTATTACCGTCAAATCACACAAATTGTTTTTGTGCATGCGTTCATCTATCACCGCACCTTGAAAAGTTTCTTCCATATGCAAAAAGTTAATAATCTGCTAATCATCGTCAAAGACTCTCCAATTGGTGATGTTGTCGGGAATGGATGGCCGGAACAATAGATCGACGGATAATGCATCTGGGGACAAGCCTTCTGCAGGAAAAATTTTAGAAGCTACATTAGCTAATAGATCTGCTTAAGAGTTATTCAATCTAGGGATAGAATTTATATTGAAAGCAACAAACTTATTCATTAAATTCCATACCTCGGATTGGTAGATTTTGAGATGCGGAGATAGACAGTGGATAGAATATCTTACCTGTCTAACCACTATTTCAGAGTCGCCAAAGACAACCAAGTTTTGAATGTTCATATCTGAAACTTTTTGGAGACCTTACAGTAAAGCCTCATATTCTGCAGTGTTGTTAGTACATTCAAATTCTATCCTACATGCGATCAATGTTTTGTTACCTATCGGATTGATAATAACGCAGCCTGCTCCAGCTCCTTCTTTGGACTTTGACCCGTCAAAATAAAGAGACCAAATTTGATTTCCATTAGGTACATGAGACTGTTGCGTAGAAGCTGTTGGCTGCACATATGCTACAATCTCGGACTGTTGTTCTGGATTGGTGATAGCTGAAACCTCGGCCATGAAATTGCCAAAAAAGGTGTCCATCCCTTGTACTTTGGGTGAATCAGTAGAAGGTGTAAATGGTTTGTTGGGATCTTTCAAATCTGTGACCGTGAACTTAAGGTAGTGTTCACGATTTACCTTGATCTTGTTAGGCTTTCCGTTCTCTGGAAGCCATAGGTGAGACCAATCTATCGCGAAATAACCGTGTAGCTGCTTCGACCAGTCTCTGCTTAAAAACAGACCATACACTTCTAGAATATCCACAACAATTATATCAATGACTTGATGAACCTTGGGGTTAGATGATAGTCTTATAAGCACATTCTTTAGTTCTCCTATAACTTTAACATTGGTCCGATCAAGTTGTATGATTTTTAAGGTGGATGGTTCAACCTCGGCGTTAATATTTTGGCATACAGACCATGTCATCACATTGGATGACGCTCCTGAGTCTACCATACAATTGTGCACGTTTCTATTAAAGATTTTGAATGTTAACAAAAATGGAGGTATATTTTTGTGAGTACTAAGGGTGGTAGCTTGTGGCTTTTTACTCGCAGTTTCTAAAGTTACTTTATCTACATTATTTACATTATTTAAATTACTTACAGGAAGGATGCCTTTATCTTGAGGATCAATATTTTTTTTAGTGGAAGTCTTGTGAGGAACTTTGTTCTGTACAACCTTGTTACCACTTGAATTACCATTTTTGCCGTTCTCTGAGATATTTTGTAACATTTTTTGTAGCAAAAATGGAAATTTCAATAACTCATAAACATAAATGTTAGCTCTCAACTTTTTAAGATCTTCAACTACATCATAATATAATTTGGGGTTCACATGACTCTATTTAGTCTCAGCTGGTTTAGACTGCTTTGGAGGTAAAGTTGTAGGGTTTTCGGAAGAAGTTTTGTTTACTGTCTTACTCCTAGTATTATAGGGATGTACTGTCTCGAAGTTAGCTTGAAAGATGCTATCCGAGAAGTGTCCAAAAATATTCGGAGAAGAATATTCTTCTTGAACTGTCTCTTGTTCAACTATCTCCTCAGGAATCTTAGGAGGCATCAAGTTATCCTGGGCTTCTAGAATTGTTTGAAGGGCACATTGCAGACTTTCTAGATTAAGGCCTTCGGTGGTTGGATTAGGTCGGTTGGTGGGAAAAGGATTTCAGAACGGGGGTTTGTAAGGCCCTTTTCTCGAGGAAGCTTCTTCGGTCGTCCTTTTTAAGTCTATAACTTGATTTGATAGTTTTTGAACAACTTTAGTTAAGTTTTCTAAATCCGAGCTTTCAGGTTGTGTTTTACTTTGAGTAGGTCTGGGGAGTATTTCGATCTTCTTTTTGGAAGAAGGAATAGTCTCTGTTTTGTTGCTAGTAGAGTCTTTAAGACTAAGTATGTCTTTTTCAATCTAGATGGCCTCCTCAAAGGCTTCTAACAACGTGGCTTTCTTAGATCGTTTAACCCAAATAGCTATACTTTGATGCAAAGCTTTAGTGTAGTATGCTATTATAAGATTCTCCGCAAGCATGGAATCCGCAGGGATTCGGTTTTTAAGTGTTAAGAATCTTTGATTAAAGTCTTTAACTTTTTCTTTTGGGTTCATTCTTAAGTTAGAAAGATCCATGACTAGGACTTCCGGAGGCTTACCATCTCCAAACTTTTCCAAAAAGCATGACTCAAACTTTTCCCAAGACACTATGGTATGGGGTTGTTGGGCAAAGTACCATGTAGATGCATTTCCCTTGAAAGTATAGGGGAACAACCTACATAATACGTATTGATGCTCGACATTGCGGAGTCTTATGGCTAACATAAACTTTTTAATGTGATCTTCATCGATCTGTTTTGAATCATGGTCAAACTTGGGAAGCCATTTCTCCGGATGTTTAGGTAAGGGATGCTGAGCTCCAGGTACTTCTACGACATCTTGGTCAAGCCAAGGTCTAGCAGGATTGTTCTGGTTGGCCATTGGTGTAGTGGGTGTGGAAGGATGAGAAGGGGAACTTCCTTCGTCAGAAGAATCTCCTCCAGAAGAGGAAGGAGATGATGGAGGTGGTGAGGGAGGTATTCCAGATCCTCCTGCAGTAGGATTGAGGGTTGGATCTGTAGGGTTCATAGTGAGGTTAGTGCCTCCAAGTTGTTCTCTAATATTAGAGAAGTCTAAAGGTTGGTCCAACAGACAATTTGGTTGCCTCAAACGGGCTAAGGCACTATGTGTTCTTATGAGAGATTGGCGGACAATCTCTTGTATGTCACCACCTGTAGGATTTGGGGTTACTGGCTCCACTGTGATCCATGGATCGTCGTTTGATGTGGTTGTTGTTTGAAGGGGAATGCTATCATTCGAATAAATTCTTGTCACTATAGGTGAGAGATTAGGTGGTGGAGGAGTCTTATGACCACCTCGTGCCATTAATTAATTGCAGGCCCTCCTTCTAGCGCCATTTGTTGATGGGCAAAATTGACCGTCCATCAACTGGGAGAGTGGAACCGGTCCGGGGTTGTCTAAATAACCCAAGCCATTTGGGATGAACCACCCTGATGGGTTTAGCGGCTCCATTAGCCGATCTAAGTCCTAAGAAAACAAAAGAAAACTACTCTAAATTAATTAATCTAACTAAAAATAACTATTAAAACAAACTAATAAACAAATCTAACTATTATATATACAATCTACTATCTAATACTACACAACTATAATTCTATAAAATCAAATGTTCTATTACTAATAGAGTTAGATCAATTTACAAATGTACAACATCTACAAATTACAGATTTGAATGAGAACCTGAAAAACTCATTGGTAATCTGTCCTAAGACAACGAGACTATTGTTTTTTTTTTTATTTTATAATTTTATGAAAAAGAAATAACATAAAACTAACTAAACTAAGAAACTAAAATAATAACTCTAAATACGAATCTAAACTATACATATATCTAACTAAACTACTTATACTATACTAACAAATTAACTATTAATACTAAATAACAAACTGACCTGAAGTAACGCTTCAGGTTTGCCCTTTATACGCGATGATTGTCTTAGCTGATCGGAGGGAGGAAACCCACACCGGATTATCCATGAACTTCTCGTAAACTAGAAGCAGGTGTGCTCTTCAAATATAATTACAGGACAAACAAGACATAAAAATTTACAACAATCTTATGATTTATAAATCTTCACAGTTAGATAAATCTGTATGCAAAGATCTATACAAAATGATTCAATTAACGAAGAAGAGAAATCTGTGATTCATTAAATGGAACAAAGTAATTTTTGTACTTTTAAATAATGAAATAGATCAGATATGGATAGCACCTTAATCAAATCATATCATTCTGCAATAGATTATGATAGCTAAAGTAGTCTATAATCAACTGCAAATTGATATGCATAAAACTTGAAACAAAAGTTTGATATATTGAAAGCGAAAGCTGTTACAAGACATAAACTTTCGTCTCAGTCTAAGTCATAAATCCATAGTCTGGTTCTACCACAGTGAGGATGATGATGAGTTTATTACAAAATGAAAAGTATTTAAAGACCTTCCACAGGGTAAAACATCCCTGTGGAAGTTATCAAAACTGTTTGAGTTTGACATATGCAACAACCAGAGCGAATCGAACAGTTTGAGTTTGACATAATCATTACAAATCAACACAGTTCCATGATTTCGACGAAGAGATCTTTTGCACCGGTCAGATATAATCCAAATCCAAACGAGAATGTTGACAAAACAGAGTCGTTTTTCCAATTTAATAGACTACATCATATTTATCAAGCCAATTCAATCCTATGAAATCGTTTCCAAAATCAAGTCACAAGAACTAAATCAGAGCCATCGATATCCAACGACAACAAAATCATGTTAAATCAAAACAGAACCGTGTTTTAATTTTAGCGTAAAAACCTCCCGTTCTGGTTAGATACAAACAAAATCCAAACGAAAGAAAAACCCATTGATTTCATTAATTCAAACCAACATAACTATTCAAAATGAATCAAAACTAGTGAAAACCAATCAATTTCTATACTGGGCACGACCAAATCGTATAACCAAATCATAACTTCATTTAATTTTAGCAAAACAAAAACAATGTACAAGATTCATAACATAACCATTTTTGATAATCAAACTATGAGAGAGTCATTTTGAACAATGGATAGAGCTAATTGAAAACCAAACTCAATTCATTATATTAATTCACGCCACTCCTGAAACGAAAATCGAAAATCATACCTGGACAATATGAAACAACTTCGATTATGATAGCTTGAAATTGACGAAGGCTATAGCCGATTCGACATTCCTAAATATGATCGAACCGGTGGTTTTTTGCTTCTTGTCATTATATTGAAGCTTGTCCCTTTCTCGTGACAACACCGTGACTTGGTTTTCCAATGATTTGATCTTCGACTGTAATAAGGGAATGTCGATATAATAGCGCTCTAGCCACACATTACATTGAACACATGCTGTCTTCTTGGGCTTCGAAATTGCAGGTGAGGGTTGGTTTAGATCACTGAGGGTTCCATTAGGTATCTTGATCCCTGGGTAGCTAGGATCATTCTTTAGGCAAGGGGGTAAATTAGAAACAAAGTCATAGGGTGGATCAGAGCACAGACCACGAGAATAAGGGTATTCTCCATCCAGGAAGCGCTCGATATCAGAGTCTGAGTCTTCACTGAGGACTATGGGTTTTTTATCATCATTTGGATTAGGTTTATTTCGAGCAAGTCTCTATATCAATTAAGCATTATTTTTACCTTTTCTATCGACAATAGGGTTACCCTTGACTTTCTTGCTCACAGGATTTTTTACAGCCTCAACCTTGTCTGTTATAATGTTAGGTAGGTCCATATCAGGGCAGACCGAGGGTTTGGGAGAGGGTAAAAGGGCATGGAAAGGCATGGGTGGCCCAACCTTAGTCTCGCTGACCACAGGCTTTTCGATTTGGACGGACTCTGAATCAAAAAAGCCATTTCTAGAGAGAAAAGATTGCCAATTGTCGCTGTGAAGGTTCAAATGGTGAACGACGATGAGTCTGATCAGGCCATGGTGGAACAAGATACTATTGGCCTTCTCTTGTTTAAACCTCTTTGACATCTTGTACAGACTACGCAAGTAGTAAAATGGCATGTTCAATGGATAACCCATGAAAGTCATTAACAGTCGAAGGTGATAAAGAAAAACCAATCCATACCGACCCTCACAGGTCACAAATTGTTTAACCATTATCAAAAGGTCATGCCACCTAGGTTTAAGAGTGGAAATAGGCATACCTTTGTCATAGGATGTGACTTTTTGTGATACAAACAATGAAGGCCATGGCACCTCGTCGACTTTAGAGTTTTTAAACCATCGCTGGCCCATGGCTACCAATCCTGTGGCAGAGCTTATGAACTCTTCATTCTGCTCAAGCTGAATGTCACCTACTTTAGCCCTACACCCATCAAAGGTAAGGGAGAATTGCTGTGCAACAAATAGATTGAAGCCCTCGAACCTTTGTACAAACGTGAGCCAACCACTATCCTCTAAATATTTCCGGGCGTTATCGAACAGTAGCAGGGCTTGATTACCATTCGGCTCAATTCGCACCACCGGTGCCATAGACAGGAGCACACGGTGAGTGATGTGAATGAGCTAGGGTTTGAGCACAGCATACACAGGGGCATAACGCTCACAGGCTTACCCGAAACTAGCAAAGGTGAAACATGGATAGGGGTAAACATTAATGACATATCATGCGAAGGTGGTGGAGCTATTTCTGCCATGCAGAATAGTCATTACCATGGTACAACCACCGGCGCTTACAACTATTCAAATCTCAACGCATATGTGTTACACCCATGCCACTTCAATCAATCAATCGAAACCTTTGTTAAGTGGATTAATCATTCGTGCGAGCAATAGTTATAGTTTCAAAACCAAACAAATGAATCGAAACCAATACCAAGGGTTTGACTATGTGACATGCGTTGTATAGAACGATTGATGCCAATAATTTAATCATAACACCAATGTGTTTTTATGAAACCAATGATCAAGTAGATCAATCAAAGAACATGTAAATCCAATCACCAATGCATCACAAACTCAATCACTCATGAAACAAAACTATATAATCAAACAAAGAATGTCAAATGAGCACAGATCAAGAGGTCTTTCCAACTGTATAATGATAAGTAAAATGTAAACGCAATGGGCATATCGACAAGAATGATAACGACAATTCAGTGACAATTTTAATGCGACTTCAAAAACCAAGTTTTCACGCTTGCAGTCGTGAAAACAAGAAGAAAGGTAAGTGTGTAAATAGTGAAAAAAATAAAAGTGTCGTTTTATTTGAGAATTGCGATGAAAATTAAGGTTTGCAAAACACTGGTGTAGGCAGCTTATAAGATAGTAGGAAAATGTGAATTGGCTGCCAACACATATCTAGGTGTAGGAGATATTCACCACCATATAGCCTTTTCTAGAAGTAATATTTCTACATCTAAAATGAATTATACTACCATTGAAAGAGAAGGCTTAGCTATGGTATACGTGTTGCAGAAGTTTAGACACTACTTGTTGGGAGGACATTTTAATATGTATACTGATCATTCTGCATTGAAGTACTGAGTCAAAAAGCCACTATTGGGGGGAAGAATATGCATATGGCTACTATTATTCGAAGAGTACGACTTTGAGATTGTGGTCAAGCTAAGAAGAATCAATAAGGGACCGAATGACTTATCCAGGTTAGAACATGGAGAGGTACCTACTAGTTTGGATGATACACTACCAGATGTAGATTTGTTGGCCATTATAAAAGTCGATGATCACTTCACCAAGTTAGTCCAGTTCCTGTTCACAGGAATGGCACCTCATGAGTATACAGTTACTCAGAAGAAATAGTTGGTAGTCCGCGTTGCATATTTTCAACTTATAGCTGGATAGTTATATAAGATGGGACCAGATGAGATCTTAAGAAGATGTGTTATGGAGTCAGAAAGACCATTTATCCTTGCAGAAGCATATGAAGGAATCATAGGAGGACATTATGCAGGGAAATCAACATCGTAGAAGGTTCTCAAAGCTAGCCTCTAGTGGCCCACTTTACATAAGGATGCTAAGGAATACTACAAAGCTTGCAATGTATGTCAAAGAATAGGAATCCTTCTAGAAGGGATGAGATGCCTTTAGCTCCTCAGTTAACTTTATAGGAATTTGAGAAATGGGATATTGACTTTGTGGGACCTATCAACCCACCAGGAAAGTTCACACGAGCTCGATACATTATCACTGCTATTGAGTATTTGACCAGATGGGAAGAAGCAAGAGTGGTCAAGGACTATAGTGCAGCTACAGTTGCGCAATTCATCTTTGAGGAAATCATAACCATATTAGAATTCCTGAACATCCTTATGATTGATCAAGGCACACACTTCATTAAGAAAACTATCGAAGCCTTGACCTAGGAGTTCGAAGTTCACAATTAGAAAAGCACACCATACCACCCACAGGTGAATGGTATAGTGGAAGCTTTCAATAATATCTTGGAGACACCACTGACTAAGATTTGAAGTGTTAACATAGATGATTGCGATTTGAGAATTCTAGTAGTGTTATGGGATTATCGAACTACTTGCAAAAAGTTAACAACGCAAACTCCCTTCAAGTTAGTTTATGGCCTGGAAGCAGTAGTACCTATGGAATATTTGGTTCTAGTTTAATAATTGCAACGTTTATGGGTATGGATGACATCGACGCTGTTCAAGACAAGCTCACAAAGTTGATAGAATTAGAGGAAGACAAGTTCATTGCAGGATTTCATCAACAGGTACAAAAAGAATGAGAAAAGGCTTACCATGACAGACATATCAAGAAGAAAACATTTAAACAAGGAGATTTGGTACTTTTATATGACAACACGTTCATGAAGCATCTAGGAAAGTTTAGGACACATTGGCTTGGGCCATTCGAAGTTTCTTATGTTACAGAGGGTGGAGCTACACAGTTGAATAATATTAATGGAGAATGGAAGGATGGTTTAGTAAATGAGAGATGATTGAAGCTGTATTGCGACAACCAGTCACCTCACAAATTTTAGTAAAATAAAGAAAGAAGGGTCTAGGTACTAGGTGTAGTTGAAATTGGGTACCAGACATAGAAAAGACAGTCTGCACATGATAGGAGAGATAGAGAAAAAATCGCAGGCTGCTCTTCGCAGCCTGCAATCGAAGTAATACGGAAAGAACAACCCTGAAGTGACTCGGGAGGAGTCACATGTGAGTGTTGGGGGAGTTTTAGACCTTGGTAAGGTATTATGGAAGAAAGCAAAGATTAAGGAAGGGAAAATAAAAAGTATGAAGTGCATGGAAGACACACAAACCGAGGAAGGTTCGAAGTGGTAAAAGAAGCATAAAAGAAGGAACAAAGTAAAGGAAGCAAGCCATTGAAAGAGAAGATGAAGGAAGACAAAGCAACAAATAATATAGGTCGTGGACAAGTCAACAAGTAGAAGAAGACTCTAATGAGTGCTTTGGATCACCTCACAGAGAAGAAGGAAGAATAGATCAGCGAAGTCCTTAGAATACGGGGTTGTGGCACCTAAGGTTTTTGCACCTAGGGTTTTTTCACCTTGACTTCGGTCTAGGGTTTCTAAGAGTCATGGAAGGATAAATAGAGGTCTAGAAGAGTTGAGAAGGGGACCATACAAATATTGATATGTAAAGTGTTATGTCTAAAAGAATTCTTGTATTTTTGGATCTTCAACTGGGTGGGAAGATCTATCCTACAACAGGCTGCGTGGGGAGGTTAAAGAAAGAGGAAGAGAGAGAAGGATTTGCAGCTGAGGGCACAAATAGAACTATATATTTTCATATATTTGATCAATAAACACAATTTTGTGGATGTATCTCTAGGGAGAGGGTGAACCACGCAAAATATTTTGTTCTATGTGGTTGATGTTGTGTTATTTTCTATCTTTTATAATGTTATTGCAATGTTGTTTTCCCTGTTGAAGATAAGATATATAACTGACTTTGTGAATTTAAGCATAATACTGTTAATAATCTCTAGGTTATATTACATTGTTTTTTCTAGAATCATCTTGCATTTCCTCTGGTTGTAGACACCTATGTCCTGCAACCCCCCTATTGCTACTACAGGTGAGACTTCATCTGCTTCGCAAGTGTTGTTGTAAGGGCCAATAGTTAGGGTTTATTGGTGCATTGTTAGAGCTGAACCCTGGGTCTTCCCCTGTTCCAACAAGTGTATTTATAATTTTCTAAGTAACACTGTTATCCACATTTTTGGTTATCGAGATGATACTACGATTATGTCATGATGATAGAAGATCAAACTCTTCAATAAGAACATTTTCCAGAAGAAGGTTACATTTATCATTTTCTCAAAATCACATTTTTGGAAATAGTTCGCAGGCTGCATTATACTCTCCTGCGGAAATCATTAATTTTCGCATGCTGCATTCAGCTTGACTGCGGACTATCCACACTGTGTCAATGGCTAGGGTGCGGACATGTTTCTAAAGGTGGAAAATGAATAAGTTCTCGATCCTTCTAGAAAAAATCTTCTAGAAGGATGAGTTGGAGTTCGAATGGTTGGCAAAATACTGACTTTCCGGATATTTTGGGATCATTCCCTATCCAAGTAACTAATCAATCTTCTCCTATATATTGAGAAGATTACTTATGGAAAAGGTTAAGAAGCAAGAAACAAGCAAGCTAAGCTAGAGATTGATGGGAGAACTGGTGCAAGACTGTATGGAGGATTGAAGCTACAACAGTAAGAGACTACAAGTAATCATATGTGGTTGAACTTCTTCATGCATGAGCAAGTGTG
>JZKD02S0012803.1:348806-359576 GCA_000966675.3 Picea glauca
TACACATTACGATAAAAAGTACAATTACAATTTTATAAAGTAAATAAAATATCATAAATTGTTTCCTTAAATCATGGAAAAATGCCTAAACATAAAGTTTTTGTGGTGGATAATTCAATTTTTTATTTTTATTTTTTATTTTATTTTAAATATTTCCATTATGCACAGGAAACAAATATTAATTTTCTTACAAACAAGTTTCAAACAACTAGCTCATTGAAGGGTTGATTTTTTCATTTACGAAATCTCATTTGATTGTTTTTGTAACTAAGATACCATGTTCACAACCAAGTATTAATGCATAGATTTCCTGAATGATACTAATGCATAGGTTTTTAAAAATTTGAATTAATGCATAGATGACTTCCAAATTGGATGGTTCCTCTTAATAACAAATTACCTTACTCAAACTTACTTTAATAATTTGGTAATCATTATTACTGAAATAAACTTATCTTTATATTATATTCACCTTTTCTTCTAAAATTTAAGTTAGTGTTAGTTATCATTGTGAACCCATAAAAATTGTCATTGGTACAATTTGTTTTTTTAATGGTGCATAAGACTTTGATGTGCAACTAAAAGGTTAATTAAATTCAATATTTTTTATGTAATTAAATTTTTGATTAAATTTAATTAATAATAAATAATGGACATATCCTTACCAATGGTTATAGTTGTCTTTATTATATTAACATTTTTATTTTGAACTTTATTTTCCAAGAAAAAAAGACCATTTCTATTCATTATCTAAAACAAATTACATTCTTTATGTGTTCATGCACTTTAAAAAAAGAGTGGGCTTGGAAAGGCCCCTCAAAAAAAATAATCTATAACTAACTACAAAAAAATCAACTAAAGGTCTTAACATATCTCAAAACAAGATTGTTATTCAAAGATCATATCTATATTGTTTATGCAAGGCATTTAAACCTTACCTAAAATCTATTGGGAATATGACCTTTATGATTTCTAATACTTTAGGAACATAGAACCACACATGTAAAATATATAACAACGTTAAGTAAAGATAGTTATACATTAAACTTCACCTTATACAAAATATCAAATTCAAGTTTCAGAGATAGTGTGAAATCCATCCTTTACTTCCTCCATACTCACTAGCCCTTTGATTACCTATTGTCCTTTATTTGAGAGTGCATCTACTTCTACATTGTGCTCTCTATAAACATGTGTCAATGAGATGAATTCAATTAGAGAAACCACCTCCTTCATTTGAACTCCTATGGGCCTCAGGGATATGTTAAGATCCGATAGTGCCCTTCATCCACTACATAACCAAACTAGAGTCTCCATAAACTTTTAATCATTTGATGTTCATTTCCATACCTTTTTTAGAAGGATTTTCAAGGCCAAGAATTATGCATTTTTATTTAAGCCTCGGGATCCCTAAACCTACTTTAAATTTTACATAATGATTATATGGAAAAAAAATGTAACACCCCCAACACTAGTGTATCTTTATTAGCCTTGTGTCTCTTGATCAAAGAATCCCCGCACATGGATTTTATTTCTAGTCAGATCCACCAGATTTCTATCTTTTTTTTACTTACACTCCAATAGGTTAAAGTAATTTATTTGATTTATAGGTAGCATTGAAGGGGTAGAATAATTCTCTCCTCTAAGACCATTGAGTTCCTTTCCAACCAAATTCCCCATATAGTCAAGAAAGGCACTTCTTGGAATTCTTTTAGTTCCGTTTTGGTCATCCAACATTTTAAACAATCCTCCATTGAATCACCTATCCATCCATCCTTAACTCTAGTTAGAACCTCCACTTCAGACCAAATTTTCTTAGAACGTATAAGTGATTTATTGTTTCTTCACTATCTCTATAGAGAACACAAATTCTTGAGGTTTGTCTAACTCTTTTCTCCATAATCTCCCATATTAGAGCCTTATTTTTTATGGCCAACCACTTGAAAATGTGTTTTTTATTTGGGGCCTTTATCCTTCATAATATCTTCCACCATCATTTTGGTTGATTGACCCTTGAATTAAAAATAACATGGTACTCCAATTGCACTATGCACACACCCAAGGTTAGGTTTCCTGACCAAGCAATAAAATCTCCTTCTTCCCCTATTCTAACATGGTTTCTAGTTAATTTGTCTACATGTTTTCCATGCTTTTGTTAAATCTGTTTCTAACCCTAAATTATCTTTTAACCAACCTTGTTTCTGTATGTTTGTGGAATTTTCATCCACTATTTGATTGAGAGTATAAATCACTTGATCCTGTATTACCTCCAACAATCTCTCTAGCATCTTGTATGCATTTATATTCCCCATCCACAGACCTATACCCACCCTCACTTGTTCCCCATTTCCCACTTTACAAACTAACCAATTTCCTATCATTGGGATTTCTTGCACTATGATATTTTGATGCAGGAGCATCATCAACAAGCACGTGTGGCAGGACAACTCGATGCCTCAGAATAATTTTGGAATCTCAAATGATAGTATTTACTGCGAATCTTTTGGAGCTGATTGGAAAAAACTGGAAGAAGATCAAATGCTTAGGAGTAGATGATCACGAGTGATCTGGGAGTTTCACTTCGAGTCTTGAATGTAAATGAACTTAGGTAGAAGTTAGAGTTTTTTTTTTTTCATTTTTTGAGTAGACGAGTAGTCAGGGGGAACCCTAAGGACCCTCTAAGATAAATAGAGGTTTTGTACACCCAAATGGGGCTGCTGTGAGTTAGTAGGAATTTTTCGAGTTTTGAGTTATTATTTTGATATTAGCTATAGCCATTTACTTTTAGATGAATATGAAAGAGGAAATTTGACTCAAATGCATAGCACTGTTACTGTTTGTAATTCTCTATTATTGTGTTTTCATAAATGAATGAATTTCGTTGAATGGATGAAACTGTGAATGTTAGTATAAGTTTCAATTGTTTCTCTTTTTTTGAGTGAGTTCAAGGTGTGCACATAGAATGTAAGGAGTGCATGACAGGATCTGTTTCGATTCCAAAGCTCAGAAGAGATAGGAAAAAACTTTCCCTTTGCAGGGAGTGCAAAACGACTGTTGCAAGGTGTGCACAGTCACCCGCAAGAACCAAGTCTTGCGTAAGAATCTACTGCAAGGAGTGCACAGATTTGGAATTCGGATAAGTTTCGAAGGGACTCAATAAGATCCAAATCCACAAAACATGAAATCATGAATTGATCATAGCCGTTGATCAAAGGAAAGAGCTGGACCATCGATCTAGTACCATCGCTATTTTGGGTATTGGGAGAATGGAGGTAAGGAGACTCCCAAAGTTGTGAAACATGAAATCTCATCTTAATCACAATCATTGATCAAAGGAAAGACCTGGACTGTCGATCTAGCGCCACCATGATTTTGGATATCGGGAGAATGGAGGTAAGGGGACTCCCAAAGCCACGAAGCATGAAATCACGACTTGATCGCAACCGTCGATCGAAGAGAGTCGTAAGAAGTCAATATGACTCTCGCAATATTGGGAAATCAGGGATCGGGAGAACATAGGTGAACCAACCTCCAAAGTCGCAAAACATGAAATCGTGACTTCATCATAGCCACTGATTGAGAGAAGATCGTGGACCGTAGATCTAATCATATCGAGAACTCCCGATACGTGAAATCCCAACGCGCGTGAGAATTGAGCCCCATTTCATGACAGGAGGTCACATTGAGGGAATATAAAGGAGGGGATAGTACATGCTAGGCTCCTTTAGGGGTTTAGGAGGTTGGGAGAGTCGGGGTGACTCACCTGCAAAGAGCCGACACACAAAATCACGAACAACTTTTTGGATTATGCTCGTGGTCACAGCCTATGGTCACATGAGAGAAACTTGCGCATGGTGCTTGTTCGCACGATGGATTTTAATGAGAAGGACATGTGGATAATTCTTGAAGATTCCAGTAGAGAATTGAAGAGTTTTTCCAGCTTGAAGATAAAGAATATTTAGAGACCAGGAGGTCATCAGACCCTACTGAGGAGGGGCACTACACCAAGTGGTATCAGAGATGATTTTCGTCTGTAGATTTCAAGCGAAGGAGATAAAGGAGATGAAAGAACTTGAATCTACACTCTCTGTGTGAGAGACAATCAACACAATGCCACCAAGGAGATGAGTGGAACAACCTTTATCTAATCGAGCTGTAGAAAGGGAGATGCGAGAACTTCGTGCAAGATTGGAGGTGATGGAGGTAGTGTAGAGGAGAGCACCTGATGTTGGACACATTAATGATGTAGATAACGAAGAAGTAGAAGTTGAAGAAGCTTCAGGAGAGAATGTTGTCGAAGAGCACTTGCTAAGAGCAGTTTTTAGATTGGGAGCTAGAGCCAAGATAGAGGTCCCAATGTACGAAGGTAATTTGGATGTTGAAGAGTTGCTGAATTGGGTAAGAGCCATGGACAAATATTTTGACTATGAAGATGTCGATGAGGAGAAAAGGGTGAGACATGTTGTCACCATAATCAAAGGACATGAAACAATATGGTGGGATGAATTGCAGAATGAGAGGAAAAGCAAGGAAAAACAAAAGATAAAGAATTGGGACATAATGGTAGCCAAGTTGAAGGCAAAATTCATGCCCAAAGATTACCAGATCAATCTGTTCAGGAAATTATAGAACCTGAGATAGAAGGGTATGACAATTAAATAATACACAGAGGAGTTCTACAAGATGAGCATCGAAACTAGAAAAAGAGAGAAGGATGAAGAAAAAAATTTCAGGTATATAAATGTCCTGAGCAATGAAATCTAGGATGAGATCAGCATGATGTCAGTAAGGATAGTGGAGGATGATTATCAGTTTTCACTGAAGGCATAGGAGAAGTTGGCTAGAAAACAAAACCAACGAGGTAGAGGTAGAATCCCAGCTCCGAACAAGGGCAAGGGAGTTGCCCAAGACAAGGAACAAAAATCCAAATATGAGACTGAGAAACCACCTAGTCACTCAGAAAGAGGAGGAAGTTCCCGAGGAAGACAAGATGGTGGAAGAAGTTCTTCCAGAGGAAGAGGAAGAGGCAGAGGAGGAGAAGTGAGATTTTACACCTATGGAAAGGCAGGACATAAGTCTTAGGAATGTCCCGAGAGAAAGAAATAAGGAGAAGGTGAAGCTCACATTTCAGAAGCACAAAGAAGAAATGTTGAAGAAGAAGGAGCAGAGGATGGAACATCCCTGATGATGAGAAAAGTTCTCTTAAAACTAGAGACAAAATTTGAGAAGCCAGTGCAGAGAAACAACCTATTCAGGATAACTTTCAAGACTAAGTACAAAGTTTGCAAAGTTATAATTGACAGTGGGAGTACTGACAACTTAGTATCCACAGAGATGGTGGATAAATTGGAGTTGGAGTCAACTGAACAAATGAAGCCATACAAAGTCTCATGGTTGTAGAAAGGACACCAGGTAATGGTTATTAAACAATGCTTGGTTGAATTTAAAATAGGAGGATATAGAGATGAAATTCTATGTGATGTAATTTCCATGGATGTATTCCATATTTTTTTGGGAAGACCATGCAAGTTTGACAGGAATTTCATTCATGATGGGAGGAATAATACATACACCTTGGAGAAGAATGGTAGGACACACATGTTGCTGCCAATAGAGGAGAAGAAAGCGAAAGAGGAACCCAACACATGCATACTTCTCATGAGCGGGAAGGAACTCCTGAGAGAAGTTAATAAAGGATAGGAGATGGAGTTTGTTGTGGTGAGGAAACCTAGAGTTGTCCTTACAAGAACTTCAATGGATGATTTTCCTGAAGAAATTTGGGAATTATTGGATAATTTTGCTGACATAGTGGTGGATGAGCTGCTTAACTAATTACTATCCATCATAAGTATCAACCATCATATTGATTTGATACTAGGAGAAAATCTACCAAACAAAGCAGCATACATACTGACACCTTGAGAGAATGAGGAGGTAAAGAACCAAGTCCAAGAATTGTTAGAAAAAGGGTTGATCAGAGAGATCTTGAGTCCATGTGCAGTGCCAACTGTGTTGATTCCAAGGAAAGATGGAGGATGGAGAATGTGTACAGACTCAAGAGCCATTAATAAGATCACCATGAGGTATAGATTTACTTTTCCATGAATGGATGATTTAATGGACTGTCTAAGTGGAGAAAACTTATTTTCTAAGATAGATTTGAAAAGTGGATATCACCAGATAAGAATGAGAGAAGGTGATGTATGGAAGACAACCTTTAAGAAAAATGAAGGTTTGCATGAATGGATTGTTATGCCATTTGGCTTAACAAATTCCCCGAGTACTTTTATGAGGTTGATGAATGAAATACTGAAAGATTTCATTGGAAAGTTTGTGGTTGTATATCTGGATGATATACTGATCTTTAACAAGACTAAAGAGGAGCATTTGAGACACCTGACACTAGTGATGAGGAGACTACAACAGGAGAAGCTGCTGATAAATCTGAAGAAGTCCTCTTTTATGAAGACATAACTCATTTACTTGGGTTTTGTGATATCTTAAAATGAGATGAATATGGATCCAGAAAAGGTGAAATCAATCAAAGAATGGCTGTCACCTAGAAGCATGTTTGAGGTAAGAAGCTTCCATGGATTAATAAGTTTTTATAGGAAATTCATCAGAGATTTTGGTGGAATTTGCGCACCAATGATGGATACAATAAAGAAGAAGAAAAAGACTTTTAAATGGATAGAGGAGGCTGAGAGGAGCTTCAATATACTGAAGGAGAAGATAATGGAATGACCAATTATGGTCTTGCCAAATTTTGAAAAGACATTTCAAGTGAGATGCGATGCAAGTGGAGTTGCAATTGGAGCCATTTTGAGCTAGGATAATAGGCCTGTTGCCTATTTCAGTGAAAAGTTGAACGAGACTAAGAAGAAATACTCCACATATGACAAGGATTTTTATGCCATCATTCAAGCCCCGGAGAAGTGGAGACATTACCTTGTCCCATAGGAATTTGTCTTGTACAGTGATAACCAAGCTTTACAATTCATAATCGGATAGGAAAAATTGAATTAGAAGCATGCAAAGTGGATTGAGTTTATGCAAAATTTTACTTTTGTCATAAAACATATTGCTAGGAATGATAACAAAGTTGTTGATGCATTGAGAATGATATGTTTGATTTTGCAAGAATTTCAGGTGAAGACTTTGGGGTTTGAACACCAGAAGGATATGTATTGTGATGATGCAGATTTCAAGGAGGCATATGAAGCATGCGTGAATCCTATGCTAAGAGATAGGAGCCAGTGGACAGAGTATATGAGTCAAGAGGGTTTGTTGTTCAAGGTCAATCAGTTATGCATACCAAAATGTTCAATGAGGGACAACCTTTTGAAGGAGAAGAATAGTAGAGGATTGGCGAGACATTTCAACCATGATAAAAAATTCACACAGTTGAGGAGTTCATACTATTGGCCAGGTATGAGGAAAAAAGTGGTGAAATTTTTGAACAAATGTAGAATCTTCCAACATGAAAAAGGAAAAAGATAGAACACTGGATTGTATCAACCATTGCCGATACCAAAGAGGCCTTGGGATGCGATAAGCATGGATTTTGTGTTATGACTGCCAAGAACACAAAGAGGATGTGATTCCATATTTGTGGTGGTGGATAGACTTTCAAAGATGCCACACTTTATCCCATGCCAGAAGACTAGTGATGCAACACATGTTGCAAATATGTTTTTCAAGGAAGTTGTGAGACTTCACGGCCTACCCAAAAGTATTGTCTCGGACAGAGACACAAAATGTGTTGGTCATTTTTAGAGAACATTGTGGAAGAAGTCGGGGATAGATTTGTCCTTCAACTCAACTTATCATCCTCAAACAGATGGATAGACTAAGGTGGTAAACAAAAATTTGGGAAACTTGTTGAGGAGTCTCGTCACTGAGCATCATAACCAGTGGGATCAGATTCTGCACAAGCATAATTTGCATACAACGACTTTTCAAACAGAAGAACTGGAAAGAGGCCATTCTAGATATTGTATGGAATGTAAACCAGGGGTGTATCTGAATTGAGATACTTGGGAAAGAGTGAGATTAGAAGCACTGGAGCAGAAGATTTTGCTACAGATATGCAAAAGCTCCATAGCCAGATCATAGGACAATTACAGAACTCTAGCCAAGAGTACAAATATAGAGTTGAACAACATCACAGAGAACTTCAATTTGAGGTGGGAGATCAGGTTTTGGAACATCTCCAGAAAGAAAGGTTCCCTAAGGGAACATATAACAAGTTAAAAATGAAGAAGATAGGGCCATGTAAGATCTTGAGGAAGTTTGATGCAAATGCCTATGAGATTGAGTTGCCAGATGATGTGGGCATATCGCCCATATTCAATGTTTCAGACCTGTATCCTTACTAGAAATATGACGCAGAGGGATCAAAAGATCAAAATAAGATTTAGTGGGAGAAACAAATGCCTGTAGTAGAAAAACCACAAATGGAGAAGATAATTGATCAGAGAATTGGCAAGAAGACCAGGAGGAAGACCTATCTTGAATATCTGGTTAAGTGGAAGGGACACTCGATAGAGGATGCCAGTTGGGAAAATGAAGATGATATCTAAAAGCATGGAAATTCGATGCAGGAGATCATGGACAAGAGTCCATGAATTTTTTTCCAGGGGGAGTATGATGCAGGAGCATCGTCAACAAACACGCATGGTAGGAAAACTCGGTGCCTAGGAATCATTTCAGAATCTCAAACGCTGGGAGTTACTATGAATCTTTTAGAGCTGATTGGAAAAAACAGAAGAATACCAAACACTTGGGAGCGAATGATCATGAGTGATCTGGGAGTTTCACTTTGAGTCTTGAATGTAACTGAACTTTGGTAGCAGTTAGAGTTTTTTTTTTTCATTTTTCGAGTAGACGAGTAGTCGGGAGGAACCCTGAGGACCCTTTGAGATAAATAGAGGTTTTGTACACCCAAATGGGCCTGTTGCGAGTTAGTAGGAATTTTCTGAGTTTTGAGTTATTGTTTTTATATTAGCTGTAGCCATTTACTTTTAAATGAATATGATAGAGGAAATTTGACTCAAATGTATAACACTTTTACTGTTTGTAATTCTTTGTTATTGTGTTTTCATAAATGAATGAATTTCGTTATGAATGGATGAAACTGTGAATGTTAGTATAAGTTTCAATTGTTTCTCTTTTGCTAAGTGAGTGCAAGGTGTGCACACAAAATGAAAGTAGTGTGTGATGGGATCTGTTTTGATTCCGAAGCTTAGAAGAGATAGCACGAAACTTTCCCTTTGCAAGGAGTGCAAAATGACTGCTGCAAGGTGTGCACAGTCACCCACAAGAGCCAAGTCTTGCATAAGAATCTGTTGCAAGGAGTGCACAGATTTTGAATTTGTCTAAGTGTCGAAGGGACTCAATAAGATCCAAATCTGTGAAACACAAAATCCTGACTTGATCATAGTCATTGATCAAAGGAAAGAGTTGGATTGTCGATCTAGTACCATCGCTATTTTGGGTATCAGGAGAACGAAGGTAAGGAGACTCCCAAAGTTGCAAAACACAAAATCCCAACTTAATCACATTCGTTGATCAAAGGAAAGAGATGGATCGTCGATCTAGCACCATCGTGATTTTGGATATTGGAAGAATGAAGGTAAGGGGACTCCCAAAGCCATGAAATGTGAAATCACGACTTGATTGCAGTCATCGATCGAAGAGAGTAGTGAGCCATCAACTTAACGCCCACAAATATCGAGAAATCAGGGATTGGGATAAAAGAGGTGAACCGACCTCCAAAGTCACGAAACATGAAATCACAACTTGATAGTAGCCACTGATTGAGGGAAGATCATGGACGGTAGATCTAATCATATCGAGAACTCCTGATACGCGAAATCCTAACGCGCTTGAGAATTGAGCCCCAGGTCATGATAGGAGGTCACATTGAGGGAAGATAAAGGAGGGCCTAGTACATGCCAGGCTCCTATCGAGGTTTTGGAGGTCAGGAGAGTCGGGGTGACTCACCTGCAAAGACCCGACACGTGAAATCTCAAAATGCCTTTTGGATTATGCTCGTGGTCACAACCCATGGTCACGTGAGAGAAACTTGTGCCTGGTGCTTGTTTGCATGACGAAGTTTCATGAGAAGGACCTATGGATAATTCTTGAATATTCCAGTAGAGAATTGAAGAGTTGTTCCAGCTTGAAGATAGAGAAGATCTAGACACCAGGAGGTCAGCAGACCTTGCTGAGGTGGGGCACTGCACCAACTTTCCAATTGTATAGATACATGTTCAATGCTTTTCCTTGTGCTTCTTATCTAGTCTATCATTGTTTCAAGTGAACTATACTTATATGCAATGGTTTTATTCCAAATACCTTCATCTATAATTTACCTCCATAAGATGTTGTCTACTAAATATTCCTCAAGGATATGGATATTATTTTAGCCACATCCACCCTCTTCAGATTTTGATATATATTTCAGTTTTACTAGATGAATGCCTCCATTTTCTCTCTTCCCTATCCACAAATTTAAAAAACATTATTTCTAATCTTCTCTAGGACCCTTTAGGAATATATGCTAGGGAATAACCTCTAGAACAAACTTTGCAAAGGTAAGTCTCCCCCAAATTGATAGTCATCTGTTACACCAATGATTGATTCTTACCTCAATTTTTGTAAGGTAGCTAGAGAGGTAGTGGGGGGGCCCAGAGGGCCCATAGTGATAATAGTGGAGGTCATTCAATGTAAGGTGGACTAGGTCCACTATATTATTAAATAAGGCCC